>JAFIRS010004415.1:0-87709 GCA_018342105.1 Gonioctena quinquepunctata
GTTTCGTTTCTCTTCATAAAACTGTAACTCTTCGTTCAGAGCTCTGACTTTTCGATGAAACTGTTCCAATTTCCGTGTATACTCCTCTGTCATCGACAACATAACCTCAACTGACGTCATTTCAACAAAAAACTCCAATATATACTTGTTTCGTTCTTCTCCTCCTCTAAACACTCTTTCGATCCACCCTGTATATATGGTGACGTTTTAAAAGTTATCCGTCCTGCTTCCATGTCGCCGACAGTGCCTTAGTCCGCTTAGATACAAATACGAATAGTAATCATATGACTTTGAATGAAGTTATCCCACGGTTCGAGCGTGCAGCTGCATACTCTCTTATCTTGTTAATGTAAACAAACTCTTTCACAAAGGATGCCGCCGCCGATATCTTATCTCAATGTAAACAAAGGATGCCGCCGATATCCGGTCGCTTAAATAAACAACTGATAAGAAGTGCTGACGTAAATAATATTCCTGCAAAGACTTGTCGGTTGAGTCATAGCCGCATCATCGCTGACTCCTCCCACTTTCCAAAATGGCCGCCGCCATTCACTGATCACGTGACACTTCCGTCCGACCAATGCCGTTGACGGATATTGGTTGACACCCCCTTTCAATATGCTGCTCGGCTATTGGATAACGGCCGGCGGCTATCACCACGCCCGACCTATCACAGCCTCCCCCCCCCCCCCCCACCCCCTCACCGCCATCTTTTTCACAAACCCCTCCCACAACGAACCGCCCATGACCGCCACCATCATCCCTACCCCCACCCGAAAACCACCCCCTCACTCACTCGCCAAAACCCACCCCAAAATAGGGGTTGCGCCAGAACCCTTGTAGTCTATCTACTATCCACTCCTTACAAAATGGAATTGGAAATATCTATTCAAGAAAAAAATGAGAAAGCTAATGGTGTCAAAAGAAAAATAGGCAGTGTAGGGAAAAAGAAAAAAACAGTTCCTAAATTAACAAAAAAAGCAGTGTTGAAAGACAAAAATAATGAAGATTCCTCAAGAGACGAAGACGATGCGATATGTCTTTATTGCAAAGAATTTTATAGTACTTCCACCGAAGGATGGATGTCATGTTGTCTTTGTCACGAATGGGTTCATAATTCCTGCGCCGGTATTGACAGCGATGACGATGAGACTACGTTCCGATGTGAATTTTGTTCCTGGCTAACTTTGTATGTCATATATTATATAACTAAGAGTTTTTATATCAATAAATTATTTTCGTTCACCTACACGTACCTCATATACTAAACCCATTTTATCCCAGATACAATTCCCATTTTGCCCCGTATACGGGGCAAAACGGGGAGAAGCCTGATTTTTAAAAAATATATAAAAAAACTACGTAAAAATTTCAAGTTGGTTATTTAGTTGTTTAAAGTCTAAAGGTAATATATTTAGCTAGCTAAATTCAAAATGGCACAGTTAAGTTAATTCGTTTTATAAAAAAATCAGGCCCTTAAAGTTAGGTACCCCGTTTTGCCCTAGATTCCCCTATTTCAATTTTATAAGATTTACGTTAATAAATCACATCCAAAAACCAGAGATTGATTAAAGTTAGTCCACTCTATCGAATTAGAATTTATACATGGTCCAACTCACCGGATCTTGAATGTGAACAACAATATCGAATTGAAGAATCGCATTTCGTCGACAAGCTGTTACAAGGGAGTCCACAAGCGAGTTCCGAGAATTATTAATCAGGTGCAAGATCAGTGAGTTCCCTTTATTCCTTCCTTTTTCCAATTTTGAGGTAGCTTGCTTCTTGTTATTAGATTCATCATTTTATACTCTCTGGAGTGCACAATTTCAATTTAATTCATTAATAACTTGGTGAGTTCATTGGTGAATCATATACGTTCTTGATTTGAATTCGCTCAGAATAGCGGACCTTTCAGTTCTGAAAAGAAAACGAGGTTCTGTAAAACAAAGGCAGACGACGTTTGTTAAATTCATGAATGCTTTGCAAGATGATCTCTGAGCGAAAAAACAAATTGATGAGAGTACCATTTGTCAATTTCAAGATCGGCTTGAAAAATGTCAAGGCTTATTCGCAGAATTTGAAGCTATTCAATTAGATATAGAGGTTTCTTGTGCTGATGATGATGTTGAGAATCAATTTGAAGAACGTGAGGAGTTTTCATCCATACAAGCTTCAATTTCGGTGGAAGCTAAGATCATATTGAAAAATTTAGGTAAAATGCCTGATTTATCATCGATTCCTGCAGTTCCTTTTCACACCTCACCGTCAAATATTCATTTTGAAAATGTCAAATTACCTGATATAAATTTGGTAAAATTCAATGGAAAATTCGACAATTGGCTTGAATTCAAGGATACATATGAATCTCTCATTCACGCTAGTGTTTCTTTCAATAAAATACAAAAATTTCATTATTTAAGAGCATCTCTTGAGGGTGATGCACTCAAGATAATACAAGCCTCAGAGTTCTCTGCAAGCAATTACGATATTGCTTGGGACTTGATTTGCAATAGATTCAACAATAGTCGATGGCTCGTTAATAATCATATAAAAGCTATTTTTGATTTTGAGACCCTCAAGAAAGAATCATCAGCCGGTTTGAGAAACATTAATGATACGATTTCAAAACATTTAAGGGCCTTGGAATCTTTAAAACGACCAGTTTGTCAATGGAATACTTTGATTATTTTCATAATAACTTCCAAGATAGATAAAGCTACTGCACGTGATTGGAAAAAACAAAAAACTTATAAAGATGTTTCTACATTGGAAGATTTAAAAAGGTTTTTGAAAAATAAGGCGGATTTTCTAGAAACAATTGGAATCAACCATAATAAACAAGCGAAAGATCAAAAAGAAATTATTCGTGGTTTCAAACAAACTTCCTTACTATCAGCAAATCCCAAGTGCAATTTATGCAGACAAGGTCATCTCATTTACAAATGTGCCCAGTTCCTCAAACTATCGGTAACCGAAAGGATACAAAAGGTAAAGGATCTTAAATTATGCAGTAACTGTTTATGTACTGGTCATAAAGCTAAATACTGTAAATCCGGAAAGTGCAGGTTAAATCTCGATCAAGAACACCACAACAAGATCATAAATATTATGCGTGGTAATAGATCTTCTATAGTAGAGAACACCAAGGAATCTAATGTTAAGTTAAATTTTAATAATTGTACTTTCACTAACTGTACTTTTAATAAATAAATGAATGTTTCATTGTGTTGAGTTATACATTTTTTTGTCAAAAAACCAAGGGCCATATTTTTGACACGACTAAGTATGTTTGGTTCCTGTGTGCGGCGCGGCGGCTTATTTATGTACGTATAGTCTTTACGATGTCAGTTGGAACTGCGAAAAAATTTTTAAAGGAGGTACCTGGGCAAAACCTTTGAAAAAAACGTACTGCTGTTCGCCGGGCGGCTTTTTTTCAAAGGTTTCGCCGCTGCGGCCTCCTTTGAATTTTTTTTCGCCGTGCCAACTTACTTGTAAAGACTATATATATCACAGTCGGCACGCGGCTCGCAGGTCAATGGTCAAAAGAAACTTTATTTTAGCGGTTTTCTTTATAGATAAGAAATGGATTGTTTGGACAAAGTTAAAGGGATGCGGCATCGGAATTTTTTTGCTACTTCACCACTATATATAAACCATTTTCATTTCAAAATGTTCATTTAATTTTGAATCAACATACAATAAGACTGGTCATAAACACAATCAAGTGCAAGTGTAAGTTAATATTGGAAATTAGTGACAAGGTGTTGCTGTTGAGTATCGTTTAAATATTTAAATCAGAACTGTGGTAAGTACCAAAGCTCTTAACTAGATTTATGAACGAATGAAATGTTGTACAGGGTGTTTTCTAATTAGATAAAAAAAGTGGGCATATTTTTAAACTAATTTTGTCGCGATGATTCGTTTTGAAAATAAGTACAGAATGTTTGAAAATTCAAAATTTATTTTCAATTCTTTCAAAATTCGTTAGCACAAAATATAATTTTCTTACAAAATTATAGGTTACAAACCGGGGGAGTTTATGAAAATTTTAATTTTTATCCAGATTTTGAAAGAAGGAAGTATCGTGAAAGATATAGATGGTATACAACTGTTTAATGAAATAACTTCATTCAAAGATATTTTTCCAGGTAAGAAACAGCCAATTGAGGTATTAGAAATCATAGTCAAAAATGATCTCATTTCCTGTTTTCCTAATTTTTCTCTAACAATAAGAACTTTTTTAACCTTACCTGTTTCTGTGGCTTCAGGAGAAAGAAGTTTCAGCAAATTAAAAATTATTAAAAATTACTTGAGAAATAATATGACACAAGAAAGAGAATTACAATGAAACATAGAAATATATAAGTAAATAAACGGAGTAAATCACAGAAGCAAAAAGATGCTTGTTTGTGATTGATAAATTAAATTAAATTGTACCTGATAAGGACCACAGAAGCATCAAATACTTGTATGTGGCTTATATGGTTTAAAATATATAAGTACAGATAATCACTTTGTTTAAAATTGCTTAATCTATAAATATTTGAATGTAGTGTGTTATTATGCCTAAAAATATAAAGTTAAAAACACAGATAAAAATGTGAAATCAATATGAAATCACAACGATAGGGACTATTTAAAATAACAATCTATAAATATTTTAAAGTACTGCCAATATAATTTAATTGGAAAGTATATAAATAAATAAATAAATTCACAGAAATATTAATATCTAGCTAATTACAGGAGTAAAATGTTCGTAATCAAATCAAATGTTATAATCTATATATAAAATAAGACATGTAAATTTTCAGTTTATAGAACTAAATAATATAATATAATATCACAAAGAAATTAAATCTTCAAAATTAACACTGAAACCATTTACGTACGTTATTCTTGCCAATTGTCTGGAGAATTTACTGAATTGGTGTCTATCAGTCAGTGACAGATAAGTTTTTGTTGCTGTCTAATTTCTCCGGTCAAAAATTTCCCGAATTCTTTCACGCGGAATACTTGAAATAAATGTATTTATGTCCTTTTTTAGCCGTGGGAATGTTTCAGAGGTCTGTATGTTTTCTGGTAGTGCATTAAAGGCTGTTGGGCCCAAAAAACTATATGATCTCTGCCCTATGGTTTTCATTGTATATGGAACTATATATTTGGTTCTGTTACGTATAATATGGTTGTGGATCGGCTTGTTGAGTTTATTCTTTTCTTTATATTGATTCAAGACAAGTATTTTGTATGGTAATTGTCTCAAGTCAAATATACCCGATTCTTCATACAATTTGTCTGAACTATAGCGGATAGGTTTGTTCAGCATTATTTTCAAAAATTTCCTCTGAATCACCTCTAGTGGACGCAGGTACGTTTTTGATACTCCGCCCCACCCAATTATACAATATGATAGGTGGCTTTGGACTAGGCTATAATACATTTTTTTTTTGTTTAAGGTCTATCCTATCTTTCAGCTGACGAAACTTATAAAGAACAGTTCTCAGTTTCTTCAGCAGATAGTTTATGTGATAGTCCCATCTTAAATGAGAGTCTATAATGACTCCTAGATATTTTATTTGTGTTGTTGAAGATATTGTAAGTGTGCTTCCTATTGTGATAAATTGAAAGTGTGGCAAAAACGATTTGTAGTTAGAGAACGGGACGAAGTAGGTTTTGCTACAGTTCAAAGATAGTTGTTTATGATCGAACCAGTCTTTAATAAATTCCATATCCTTCTCAGCCTTTTCTTTTACTTCAATCCATGTGTCCCCCGAATAAAACACAGCGGTGTCGTCTGCAAAGCTGATTATTTTGCCAGTGGCTCCTGCTGAGAATAATTCGTTTATATATATACTGAAAAGTATTGGCCCTAGCACGGTTCCTTGTGGTACTCCGCATTTTATTGTTCTTTTACTACTCTTAGTATTTTCGATTCTCACAATTTGCTGTCGATTATCTAGGTATGATTTGAGTAATTCAAATGGGTTTCCTCTAATTCCAATATGTTCTAAACTATTGAGTAGAATTGAATGGTTCACAGTATCAAAAGCCTTCGATAAATCAATAAAGACTCCTATTGATGGTTTGCTTCCATCAAGGGCTTTGTAGATGAGGTCTGTTAACTGTATCACAGCATTCTGAGTTGACTTTCCTTTTTGAAACCCAAATTGGGATTCTGATAGGATTTTATGTTTTTCAAGATAAGAGTTCAATCTAACTTTAATCAACTTTTCGAGAATTTTACATATGTTCGTTATCAGAGAAACTGGTCTGTAATTGGTTACTTCATCCCTACATCCACTTTTGAAGATAGGAGTAATAATTGATAGTTTCAAGCATAATGGGAATTGTCCTTTTTCTACTGCTTGGTTGAATATATATGTTATGGGCTCTGCGATGTATTGAGCTACTAATTTCAATTTTTCACTCGTTAAGTCATCAATTCCAGGCGCTTTATTATTTTTGAGTTCTCTTATTATATTTATAACTTCTGTTTTGGTAGTTGGATTGAGTTTTCATTGAAGTATTGCTTGAATTTATTATTTGATGTCCTTCTTATTTTGCTTGCTAATTCTGCTCCCATATTTATGTAGGTATTATTGAAAATGTCTACTATTTCAGTCATATCATGAGTTATGTGTCCGTTTTCTTTTTTTATAGAGCTAATTTTGACTTTTGAGCTTTCGCAAAACATTTCATTTATATTTTTCCATAAGTTATTTGCATTATATTTGCTTTCATTGATCTTTCAGATTTGGCCATCATCTCTATTGAATCCGAAATCTGTGAAAAAATAGATTTTACGGAAATTATTGATAAATTTGCCACTCAGAAAGTCAGAAAGGTTATTTTATGATTAGGTAATTATAATGATTAGATACCTAGTCTGTAGACTGTAGAACAACTGATTTATATACTTTTCGTTGGTATACGCACTGAGTATGTCCAAAATCGTTGTGTGTGAAATAGACGTTATACAGGTAGATGAGTTTAAGAGTTTATAACGTCAACGTTAAATATTAGTCAAAATAAGAAAAAAATCTCTGGAGGGGCGGCACATCTGGTATTTGCACGCGGGCGGCCAATACCCTAGCATCGGCCCTGGGGTAAGAGGTATGCTGAACGGTTATAAAAAAGAAGCTAAAAAATAGTGAAAATTCACGACTAAGGGTAGAGGGAAACAAAAGTTTACTATAAAATAAAGCGACGTTCGCCGGTTGTCAGTCGTCTACAACTGCACCGTTCAACATATGCCAAAAAAACCGGCCAGATTTTTTTTTTAGAGTTTACGACTAACAATAGAGGGGAAGGTGCCCTCTAATTTTGGAGAAATTCCAGATATTTTTTTAGGATAAATTAATATTCAAAAATTTAGGGACAAGTGCACAATTGGAGAATATATAACCGTCAGTTTAATACTACATGGTACTGCGACCTTGAAAAGGTAGGCCAATAAAACACTTTCCAAAAGTTCTAGTTTTTTATTTGTAATTTCAAGAACAATTTTTCCTATCTACAATGGAAGAAATTATTTATTTTTTACATTTACATTGTATTCGGATGGCGAAGTAGGCAATAAATCATTGGTAAGACCTGACATATACTTGCATGCCTTCATGCTCAAATATTATATATATTAACTCTTAGTGTAATTTGGGCTGGCCCGAAAGCTGTCACTCATGTTTATTACCATAAGCGGAAAAAGTTGAAATGAAATAAATGTATACATTTCGTCTCACCACTGATTTACTGCCTACTTCGCCATCCGAAAACGCCTGCACTATAATAAACAAATCATTTGTCAGAGATACCAAAACATAACCTTCCCGAATAACATATTTTATAAACTTTCAGCAACTGTCACGAATATCAAATATGCGCTCAATTTAGGAAAAGTCTTCTTGTATATAACAGCTCTGGATAAAATGTTTTGCATTTCATGTCTTATTAGCACATAAAACACTCAAGAAAAGCAAACACTCGAGCTTCGCTCTTGTGTTGTAGACGACGATAAGGGTTCTGACACGGATATTTCTCCAACAGACTCCGCAGACAAAACATAATATATTATGTTACTAGCATTAGAGCAATTTTATGTTATAGACCAATCAATAGAAATTTTCAGCTCTATTGATTCTGTAACAAAAATAGTACCAGGAAACTGACTAAGCCATCATACGAAAGACGATCCGTAGTTATATTCTGTTATGTTTCCGACTCGCAACTATCATTGCTTAATTTGTTACAAACATTTAAGAGCAAAATATCGTGTTCTTTTTTTCGTTTTACGCCTGTCACATGAAAACTAATGATGCTCTCAATGAACGAATTGTAGAAAATCAAAATGCAAAAATGCGCCCTAGCACGACTCGATCGGATTTTAAGTAACGAAAAAAAAAAACGAAAAATGTATGCATCATAGGTGGTCCAATTTCAATTTTGCGAAAAGATATTGCAAGTAGAAGTATAGTATTGAGTAGTAGGGTAGGGCAGCAGACGCGGGGAAGGGTATATATAGTAATGCAGGCGCCCTGTCCGCAAGTTATGGGTCTGCTGCTCTACCCCCCCTACTCAACCGCTTGCACCTGCTCGCCCGTTTTCGGTCATGTTTGCAAGTACTTCTCACCTATTTCGCAGCATTTTAACGCAAAATGAGATTGGACATTTTGTAGTACTATACTTCTACTTGCAATATGTTTTTGAAAAATTGAAATCGGACCACCTACGGCACAACCAGGCTTATACAAGTTAATTGCAATTATGGAAAAACTAATGACCCGACTGCGCCTGTAAAGTAAATATCAACCACTACTATGTTGCTAAGAGCATGCACTACAACTTGAAAAATGGTAGTGTTATGAATTGAAAAAAAAACGCAGATTTTTCCGGTTTTTCTCCGTTACTAATACTACACTGATTTTTTTTAAATTTCAATTTTATACAATTCATCCATTGAGAAAATCGAGATTGCTTCATTAGCTTTCATGTACAAGCAAAAAACGAAAAAAAAAACGATTTTCCCCTCAAATGTTCATAACAAATCAAGCAATGATAGTTGCGAGTCGAAAATATAACAGGATATAACAACGGATTGTCTTTCGTATGATGGCACAGTCGGTTTGCTGGTACTATTTTTGCGACGAAAAAATGTCTAATGATTGGCCTATAAATGTTATATTTATCAAATAATAATTGAATTAATAATTTGAGGAATAATGAACTCATTGTTCCTACTTTTTTATAGTTATTCTGCATAGGATATAAAACATACTATTTCAATAACGTAGCTTGAATATTGAATTTCAATGACACCTATTACCCCACTCGAAATCCTGAAAAACAAATTATACTTTCACAGAATAATTACCCAGCTTGTAAAATCCTTCGTGCTGTGACGTCAGCTCGGTGCGTGCGTCTCTGTCTCGACTCAACTGTACTTGGTGGCTTCTATCGGATGACTGAATGTGTTCCGCTCACTCCTTGTGGAATTCTCCTAAGTGGGAATCCTCGTGATGTGACGTCAGCTCGGTAGCGTGTGCTTTTGGCTCGACTGGACTGCTGTCTGGGGCTTCTATCGGATAACTGAATTCTCTCGTCGGCGTTTGAACATAGCCCAGCTTGTTTGATAAAAATGTTTTCTTGAAAGTCGATAGCCGGCGCAGGTTATACTCGTGCGTGCTATTTTAGCTACGCCTCGCGTTATTCGCGTGATTTCCGGAAGGCGTTCAGTCTGTTTATTAGGATAGATGTAATCCACGGATTTATCACGAACACGAATGGTATTTCTAGACCTACTATTACTGTCAAGAGGATTTTAATTCCTTACAGGGAGCTTTTGGCTGATAAATATAGCGGAAAAATGGTAACTTCGTTACAACATCACCGACGTTGTGACATGTGTCATATTTTTGCGACTGGCAGGGCTTCATCCATAATCATAACAGCTAATAACTATATTTATACGTTTGAGTGCTTCAGTTGTAACTAAATTTTCAAGTGTCAGTCATAAACACTCCATATAAGCTATAAAAATCCATAAATTGTAAATATATAGCTCCGAATTCAGATCAGGGCGCTTACCGCGGCGCTCAATATTCCATCGACACATGAACTAATCGATCCACCAGGTCCAATTCAGTAGATATTGAAGAGCCAGTCTTAAGAATACACTATTTGAGAAATTATGAGCGAGGTTAAAGTAATAGTCATATTATACCTGCACCGATAAATTGCAGCGTTCTTGCTAGTTTAGCGACCCACGGGGCGTTATCCATACTATAAACAGCTGAGGAATGTATTTTTGCCTTTATGTGCTTTCGTTGTAACTGAATTTTCAAGTGTCAGTCACGAATACCTGATTTCAATGATACAAATCCAGAACTGATAACGGTGCTCTATAGAGCCTCATTATCCACGAACATTTTACGAATGATAAGATTTTAACCACCTGTTGGACGACTAGTAATTGTATTTTTCGATTAGATAGTTGGAATTGAAAATTCAGTCGTAAACTTATCATAACACCATCTCTATATTTCTTCCAAAATTGGTGGGGCCAGGGCCCTTCCGCCAAATTTAAAAAGTCAGATGGACGAAATTTTTGTTATTCAAATTGTACTTCCTCTTCATTGTCAGTCGGACCCGTTTTCTGACATACTTTGAACGTTGCAGCAGGTGGAATGCCAAGTTGTCGACGACTGACAACCGACGAGCGTCGCTTTATTTTATTATATACTTTTCTCACTTTCCTCAGTTGTGAACTTTCAATATGTTTCACCTTTTTTATAACCGTTCAGCATCCCTCCTACTATCAGTTCACCCCAGAAAAAATGTATAGCGGGTATATCTGTAGCATCGTTTCCGTAGTCAGTGTGCGTAAACCTATGGTACGTTGTAAAAGTGACACGAGCCCTTGGTCTATGAAACCGACTATGCCATCCTATGAAAGACGGTCCGCAGTTATATCCTGTTATGTTTCCTACTCGCAACGTTATTTCTTAATTTGTTATACAAATTTAAAAGCTTTTTTTTTAATGTTTTTGACTTGTAACTTGAAAACTAATGAAGCAATCTCGATACTGGACGAATTGTAGAGAATCAAAACGCAAAAAAATGAGCCCTAGCACGACTCGATCGAATTATTAGTAACGGAGAAAAACCGGAAAAATAGGAAAACATCTGCATTTTTTTAAATTCATAACACCTCCATTTTTCAAGTTTTGGAGCAGGCTCTCCACGATTTAGTAGTATTTGATAAGTAATTTATGTGACCGGCACTGATGAATTATTTGTTTTGGCGTAATTACAATTTGATTTTTTCAATGCACTTTATTGCAGCAGAACTGGATGCGTCATAGGTGGTACGATTTCAATTTTTCTGGAAGATTTTGAGAGTTGAAGTATACAGGGTTAATCAAAAGTACTTTGACAAACTTCAGGAAGTGATTCCTCACAATATTCTAATATGAATTGTCCAAATAAATATATATCCGGAAACGCTTCGTTTCCAAGATACAGGGTGTTAGTTTTTTTTTTATTTTCGTTTTTTAAATAACTTTTGAAATACTGACCTTAATTAAACGAAAATTGGTATTGAGAGGTTTTTTGAGGTGTCGAATTCGAACCTGATGTTATTATTGCTTTACTCGTAGGGGGCGCCTCCTACACGTCTTTTTCCTTTTTGAAGATTCATAACTTTTTTAAGCGTACTTCTAGCACATTTGTCAGTAGAAAAATCAATTCCTCTATCATATCTACGTAAAAAAGCTACCCTTGATACAAGTCGCTATAAGCAACCGATTTCGGCAGCAAATTTCAAGTCGATTATTTGATAATCGATGCGGTTATTACCATGATTTTGCATTTTTCACAAGAATGCTTAGGAAATGAATTTGACGTTTAAGTAAGTAGTTTTGGTAATTACATATCATGTGACAGTTGAACGTTTTGCTGTTTTGTTGAAGTCTCTGTAAGTTTTAAAAAATGGATTATTTAAACAATAATGCTCATTTAGCCGATATGCATTTCTTTTATGGCCTTGCGGATGGCAATGCGCGCGAAGCAAGACGTATTTACCTGGAGCGATTTCCTAATCGAGTACCTACTGCCTTCAGCTCCAACATTTACCAGTCTCCATCGTCGTTTGGCAGAAACAGTAGCTTCAAGAGGGCAGCTGATATTATTGAAAGACCACGAGCAGTCCGAACCCCAGAAGTGGAAGAAGCTGGTTTGAACGCTCTCGAGGAGAATCCAGAAACAAATTCAAGAATACCTAATTGCTAAAGCTCTCAATTCTACTCAGTCCACAGTTTGGAGAATCATCCACGATCAACAATTTTATCCATACCATATTCGAAGGATACAAGCTCTTTTGCCACGAGACTTTCCCCAACGCATTACTATGTGTCAGTGGTTTTTGAGAAAATTGGCTGGAAATCCTCAATTTTTAAGATATGTACTCTCCACGAACGAGGCAAACTTCTCCCGAAATGCTCTCACAAACTTTCATAACAACCATGTTTGGGCTCTGGAAAATCCGCACGCAGTTAGTGAAAGACATTATCAGTATCAATTTTCTGTAAATGTATGGGCGGCAATAATTGATAATTACTTGATAGGTCCTCTCTTCCTTCCGTTCCGACTGAATGGCGCAACTTACAGAGACTTTTAAGAAAATGAATTGCCAGGACTACTTCAGAATGTACCATTAGAAATTCGTATCCGTATGTGGTTTATGCATGATGGGGCTCTGGCCCATTTTAGCGCTGTAGCCAGGGAACTCCTCAACACTGTCTATCCAAAATCGATGGATCGGTAAGGGTGTAGAAGAACCAGGCGTGGGCACGAAGGTCCCCAGATCTTAACCCGCTAGATTTTTATTTTTGGGGACATTTGAAGTCACTAGTTTATAAAACTCCAGTAGCGAACGAGAAGATCTAAGAAACCGAATAGTAGACGCCTGTGAAACAACAAGAAACCCACCAATAATTTTTGAGCGGGTACGAGATTCAATGACTAGAAGACTGAATGCCTGTATCTTCGCTGAAGGTGGACACTTTGAACAATTTATTTGAATACAATTTAGTTTCCTTTATTTCATTCTACATATTCAAAATTTCTTGAATTAAAATGTTGATATTTTTTGCAAATTTTATTAAAACAAATACAGATTTTGCACCCTTGATACAAAAATAACTATTTCAAACGAGTAAAAATAAATAGAATAGGTGGCGCCTCCTACAAAAAACCAAAACTACTTACTTAAACGTCAAATTCATTTCCTAAGTATTCTTGTGAAAAATGCAAAATAATGGTAATAACTACAATTACAAATTATCAAATAATCGACTTGAAATTTTCAAGTCCAAATATCTAGAAAACGGTTGCTCATAGCGACTTGTAACAAATGTAGCTTTTTTACGTAGATATGATGGAAGAATTGATTTTTTCACTGAAAAATGTGCTAGAAGTACGCTCAAAAAAGTTATGTAACTTCAAAACAGAAAAAGACGTATAGGTGGCGCCCCCTACGAGTAAGAGCAATAATAACATCAGGTTCGAATTAGACACCTCAAAAACCTCTCAGTACCAATTTTAGTTCAATTAAAGTCGGTATTTCAAAAGTTATTTAAAAAAAAACAAAATAAAAGTAGAACTTTTACACCCTGTATCTTGGGAACGAAGCGTTTCCGGACATATATTTATTTGGACAATTCATATTAGAATATTGCGAGGAATCACCCCCTGAAGTTTGTCGAAGTACTTTAGAATTACCCTGTAGAACTACAAAATGACTATTCTTATTTTGCGTTAAAATGCTGCGAAATAGGTGAGAAATACTTGCAAACATAGTGCACACTCACACAGTTTCTAAAAACCTACTAAAACTTTGCAATTGCTTCAGTCAAACGAAGCATAATTTTCAATGATGCTCTTGGTGGCAAACTAGAAAGTCTGTGAGATACTCGATGGGTGGAAAGAAATGACGGTTATTTGCAATTTCATTAGTTGAAATTTGTGATGCATTGACTAAACTCTAAACCTGGCAAGGCAGCAAGTCTGCATCTGATGCTATATAATTGATTACGACTTGCTCCGCATAGTCCAGATTTTATTATCGCATCTATCTGCTTGTCCGATGTACTAGGTAAGAAAATAAGATATGTTTTCCTTCCTGTATCCTGAATAATTTATTTTTATTTCAAAACAAAATTTTAAAGCCTTAGTTCAATAACTGTTTCGTTGGCCGCTTTTTACCAAAAAAATCATTAGATTTAAAGAGAGCAACAGATGCACTGGAATATATGATGAACGTTCTGCTTTGTAAACGGGAAAATGCAGACAAACATTTTCTCGACTTGTCGAGGCACAAGATCTAGGTAAAAAACTAGATACAGAGATGAAGACACCACGTACTGTATCTCGGCAGACTCATCGCGCCAATCAGCGAGGAACCGAAGAGGAATATTTTCGGAGGACTATTTATATTCCCCTGCTAGGCAGCATAACGACTGATCTAAAAGACCGCCTATCTCCAGATACCTTGAACCTTTTTGGCTAGGTCATTTTTATGCCAAAATCGGAATATACGGAAGAAGACCTTCTTGATGTGAAGAAAGCCGCAGAATTGTATAACCATTATCGCTGGGGGTTTCTGCTTCCACTGTCGTTACAGAGTATCAGCTATGGGTTTCGAAGTGGAGGCGACAGCTCGCAGAAAATAGTTTGAAAGTGCCCAGTTGTGTGACTTCTACAATCGAAGTTTGCGACAATGACCTCTATCCAAATATCAATATTCTACTTAAAATTTTGGCAACCCTCCCCACTTTGAGGCGCTTAAAAACTTGGCTGAGAGCAAATATGTCAGAAGAGAGGCTGACGAGCTCAGCCCTTTTAAATGTACATCCCGAGATAACCCCTGATATATCGAAAATAATCACCCGATTTTCTAAAACGAATAGAAGACTTTCAGTTTGTGTTATATTTTTTATGCTGTAAAAAATATTTCTATGTTTTACTTGTTTCACTGGTAAAGTTGACTTTGGAACTGTACTTGAGCCAAGTTGCCCCCCCCCCCTCTGGGGTAGAGCCTGGGTACAGCAGCATATTTATAACGGGCGCAGCACGCTTGCACGCTTGTATAACTATACATACGCTTCCCCGTGTCTGCTGCTCTACTCCCTCTACTCAGCCGCTTTCACGCACTTGCCCATTTTCGGACATGTTTGCAAGTATTTTTCGCCTATTTTGCAGCTTTTTAACGCAAAACGAGAATATACATTTTGTAGTACTGTACTTCTAGTCACCTATGACGCATCCAGGTGTGCTGTAATAAAGTGCATTGAAAAATTCAGATTGCAATTATGCCAAAACTAATAATCCAACAGTACCCGAGTTTTTCACACATAAAGTACATATCTATCACTACTATATCGTGGGGAACCTGCTTCAAAACATGAAAAATGGCTGTGTTACCGTTACTAATAATCCGATCGAGTCGTGCTAGGGCTCATTTTCTTTGCATTTTGATTCTCTACAATTCGTCCATTGAGAGTATCGAGATTGCTTCATCAGTTTTCAAGTACCAGTCAAAAACGATAAAAAAATTAAAAAACAGATTTTAAATGTTTATAACAAATTAAGCAATGACAGTTGCGAGTAGGAAACTTAACAGGACATAGGTAACTACGAAACGTCTTTCGTATGATGGCAGAGTCAGTTCCCTGGTAGTATTTTTGTCATAGAATCAATAGAGCAGAACATCTCTATTGATTGGCCTATATCTGACTTCTGTGAGCTTCAAATCAATGCATCATTTTAAAATATAATTTGAGTGAAAAATAATAAGAAAATAGACGTTTTGGGATAACAAGATTTGGGATTGCTAGAAGTGGTCTATACAATGAAGGGCTTCATAATCTACTAAAAAGATTAATATAATATTTCACAGATTCCCAAAATAAGGAACTATATACTTAAAAATGGACAAATAATATGTAGCTTTTCATAGACGAATTGAAGATGTTTTATACAATAATAATTTCTTAATCATTTCCAAAAAAAAAGGCTGATGTAGTAGAAATCTTTGGAGAAACACTCCGAAGAAGGATAAAATAATGTTTTATTTTTCAAGATTCCATAGATTTCACGTCATCAGGTCTAAGCTTCACCCCACACATTATATGTGTCTCATCTATAATTTTGTGCATTTCACATTTTTATACTTGCCGGTAGGTATTAGCACTCTGAGAGATTTGGTACGATTTTGAGAAAAACCACAAGTTGTCCTGATGATTGGGAAACCATGAAACAGCTGTAGGCGGATGGTGGCTTTCTTGGAATCGTAACAAATCTGTCTTTCTTTTATATATATATATATATATATATATAATAGTGAAAACCAAATCTATATATGTCGCTTCACACACTGAAGTTACTAATGATTCTTACTGATACTACAAACTGTGAGCAAGAAGTAACATTTTTCTGAGCTCATTTTTCTTAGAAAAAAGTTTGACAATCAGAGTTGTTCAAAACGAGAATTGTAATAGTACTTATTACTCCGTGAGCTGGTGACTGGCAAATATCCAGAAAGTGTATACATAGTATTGAACAAATACCACCAATTAGGAAACTCTTACCGGTCTGAAGAAATAGGCGAGATCACAAATTTCTGCAAGAAATACCACGATGTCCAGAACGATGAGAAAAGTGATTGGACTTTTTTTCACTTTTTTTTTCGAAGTAGTTTTTCCAAAAAGAATTACCAAAGAAATGTTCCTGTTTGAACACTGCGGAAACCGCGCCAGGATGTGACGTAATAAGTACAGATCCACCGAGGACGTAAGATAATTTCAAAGTTGCCAAGCGTTATTCATATTTCTTTACAATGTGAGCAGGCCGAAAAAATAATGACATAGCACTGGGTATACATACATATTATTCAAGAATATTTAAATCAAGAACAGCTATCAAATGAGAAGTCTTCATTTCAAAACACATGCTGACACAAGTTCTGTTTCATTCTTAGGATGAAACAGAATAACATTTCCTCAGAAGTTTCCCAAAATAGTGACACTGGCAACTCGCCGATCGCCGACAGTACAATGAATTACAGCGTTGCCAAGCGTTATTCAAAATATTCAATGTGAGCAGGCCGAAAAAATAATGACAGAGCACTTGGTATACATACATTCATTTATTCAAGAATAACTAAATCAAGAACAGCTATCGAATACGAAGTCTCCATTTCAATATAACACATGCTGACACAAGTTCTGTTTCATTCATAGGATGAAACAGAATAACATTTCCTCAGATGTTCCGCAAAAAGTGACACTGGCACTCAGAAAAATGCCAAATCAATGGACTTATGACGTCAAAAGAAGCGGCAATAACGCTGTGTTTGAATGTCTCTCTGAATTTGAGGGTTTTAGAGCAGCGTTTATTCGAATATTACACAATATCTTCTAGGAAAAACTATGCATATATTAGTATATTAAAGTATAAGTGGATAAAAAGGGCTTTAAAACACGCGCGATTTTTCGAGCACGACGGCGCAGCCGGAGTGCTCGAAATAGAGCAAGTGTTTTTAAGACCAGTTATCCACGAATACTTTACGTTATTTTTTTTATTGGTGCACTTTGAAATCATATATACTGGTATTATTACTACAAAAAATAGAAATAAGAACTAATAATGCAAGAAGGTTAAATTTGTGATGTGACATCAGTATACCTTTCGTTGTCATGGAAATGAGAAAAACATTCATTTGCAATTTGTTACCAAAGATCAATATTTGTTGTCACCAGAGCTCAAAAATGAATGATTCTAATATCGATTTTTTGAATAGTGAGGCAGAATCGCGGTTAATACCGCGAAAATCCAGTGATATATATAAAAAAGAATATGAAAAGTTCATCAAATGGATGGAGGAACACATATAAATGAACGAATTGTGAGTAATATTTTATTTAACGTTACAAGGTACTCCTGTCAGATCAATAATCAAAAATTTGTCATTTAGACTTCACGTTTCTCGATTTGTTGATGTTGTCATGGTTACCTTTAAAAAACGCGCGTTTTTTAAAGTTCGATTTAAACACGCTGAGGCGTGCTTTAAATGGGTAAAAAGGGGCACCAATAAAAAAAAATAGTTTATTACTATATTTCAACTTCAAGCACATATGAAGCCAATTTATGAGTTTGTGATCTTGCCTATTCTGCAACTGTTCCTTAGAATAGTATTCAATATGTTTTTTTGTGAGATATTTTGAATCGTCATACAAGTTTCTAGCACATGTTTGTGAAATATATCATTCCTCTAGGAATCAGTAGCACTCACAGTCAGCCTTTATTAGATTCATTTGGCAATCCCAGAGGTTGTAGAAATATCGACTTATCAGAGACATATTTTTATTCAATCACTGGCGATTTTGTTTTTTGATACTGAGTCAACCAGTATTTTGGAAATGAATAATATTAGTGCCTTGATTGTTATTAGGGACTCTGCCAAGTTCCTCTGAAGAATAAACTTGTTTGAAAATTTAACAATGAAAGCTAAGTGGGGCCTACCTTTAAATAAAATAATACTTTAGTACTCAGATCGTAGGACTCCTGTCTGTATCAAGAGCGGGAAACATATGTAGTCTCTTCAATCTGTTTCTTGTATAGAAAATAAAAATAATTTGATTTTGTTTTTTTTTAACTTTGAAACCACACAATTTTTATATCCTAAACAGTCACGTGACAACCACTCAACATCTTGACGAGGTTGAGTCAACCACGTTGACACTATGAGTCTTCAACTAGAGACGATAACAAATGTAGTAAGCTCTGGTTGCCTTTGGTTGAAAAACGAAAATATGTCTAGATTAGCGCTGTTGTTTTTTTTTAAGTTTTCAAAGCTGAGAGCACCAAAACAAATTATTTATAATAACCATCTTACCCATGCACACGTGGAAAATGAGTGGAAAAATCTTTCGAGCTTTAATGTATAGTTTCAGGAATTTAACTAAAAATACTAGAAAAAAAAATAATTCATATTGGTTCATTGCAGCAATTTTCGAAAAATACTTGCAAGTCGTCTGATTTTTGGGCGTCTGTGAAATGTTGATCGCTTTGGTAGATTATGAAGCCATTCATTGGATGGAAGGACGGACTAAAATCTTCGATTTCAACCCAAAACATTTATTTTTTCATATTTTTCATTGTATTGATACTTCAAAATGATGGATTTTAAGTTGACAGATGGCAAATAAATGGCATTCTAGTCGAAAGTCAATATCTCCAATATGAAAAATCAAAATTAATAACCAAAATAACAATAGTTATTTGTGCAACCAGTTGGGAAAAAGCACTATTTTTCGTAATGAGCGAATTTTTGCAAAAGAATGCAAGTTAAAAATATAAAAATATATATTTAAAAAAACTGAAGAACACGCTTTTAACGCACTAAAAATTTAAAAATAATGTTAATATTCAACGACTATGCCGAACAGCATGGGGTGCTTTTTGGTACGTATCTTTGAGAACCATAATACTTTTAGAGTAAGATCCCAGAGCCGGCAAACCTACCTCATTTTAGCAAAGTTGAAATTTTAAGTATGAAAAGTGTGATATGTAGTTGAGAACGTATGCGTACTTGCTAGCTTGAAATTGGGAAATGATTTAGTTTTGGGATGAATACTCAAATAAAACAAAACAAATCATTTCTGAATTTCGATGGGAAAAAATAAAAATAAATCATTAGACGTGGGGATTTAAACCCTCGCCAGTTTTTGATATAAGCCTTAGACCGCTTGGCCAACTGGTCGATATTAATTGCCAAACGCATTACGATACTTCAACGTAAGTGAGAAAGTTTTTTATGTACTTTTATACCTGCTACCCGTGAAAGGGCCCCTCTTTCAAGCTAGCAAGTATGCAAACGTTCTTAATTACATATCACACTACTCATTCTCAAAATTTCAGCTTTGCTAAAATGACGTCTCTGGGATCTTGGACTATTTGTATTTGATTTCGACAAAGCACCCCACGCTTTTTGGCATAGTCATTGAATATTAAAATTATTTTTTACTTTTTAGTGCGTTAAAAGCGTATTTTAATCCTTGGAGAGACTTCCATGGAAAAAACGGAAATTAATGCTACATAGAAACCTACTTTGTCAGCTGGGGTCAATATCACCAATTGTTCAAATTATGTTATCAATATTTATAATTAGTTTTTACCAAAGTTAATTTTTCTTAACTACGTTTCGACATGGTATTTGTCATCATCAGGTTAAAACACTAAAATTAAAAATATGGAGTTTGAGACGTACATATTTAACTTAACACAATATTGAAATGTATGCACTAAAATAATTCTTCAAAAACATATGGTTCGAAATATAACACATTATTTAACTCAATATAAAAATATTAGTAACATTTATTAGTATTCACTTACAAATTATTCTATTTGAGTTCTGGTTCGCATCGTACGAACGTTATTGTAGTAGTGTGACCTGCGTCGAAGTTATCCGGAATGGTTTGTTTATCTTTCATGCATTTTTACCCTCTTCATAAGTACATGGGATTGAAAAGGGAAACATTCTTCCGGTCTTCCTGATGATCGTGGAAGCGTGAAATAGATTTTCATCGACAAAAATGTATTGAAGACCTAGTGAATGCGATGTCCCTCCTGCGTCAATGCTACGAATGATTTCTGGTAAGTACTCTCTTTTGGAAAACATTCTTCCTTGCCTCATTCATCTTTATGAGTTCTCAACTAAGACTGAATTAGAAAATCAAATAACTATCTGAATAAAAATGCAAATTTTCAATTTCAGATTTTTTCTTTTGAGTTAGGGCCTTTTCAGAATATCTATCAGATGAAAAGGGAAACATTCTCAATTAAATATTGATAGACAGATTTTTCTGTCAATTGAAAAATCCACGATTAAAATGAAGAATATCTATCAGATGTAGTTCAATGTCCAGCGTGGCTTTAGCGGGGGAAGTAGTTGTTTTCTGTTAGACATTCACAAAAAATAACTTCATTTTAATCGTGGATTTTTCAATTCACAGAAAAATATTTCTATCAATATTCAATTGAGAATGTTTCCCTTTTCGACATGAATACCCCGCAAGAGGTTATCTTGACGATGGAAGATAGTGACTGAAGTTTATCTTTCAGTGCAGATTTTTATAAATCTATCATACCCCATGACAGGTTTTAATGTCAGAAAACACTAATTTCAAAGTGTCTCTCCAAAAGAGATGATTCTAACTTTTTCCATCTTTGCAAAGTGAGATTGCTTCTTGAAAATGTGTTTCCCATTTCTTCCGGTCTTCCTGATGATCGTGGAAGCGTGAAATAGATTTTCGTTGACAAAAATGTATTGAAAACCTAGTGAATGCAATGTCCCTCCTGCGTCAATGTTACGAATGATTTCTGGTGAGTACTCTCTTTTGGAAAACATTCTTTTTTGCCTCATTCATCTTTATGAGTTCTTAATTAAGACTGGAATAGAAAATCAAATAACTATCTGAATGAAAATGCAAATTTTCAATTTCAGATTTTTTCTTTTGAGTTAGGGCCTTTTCAGAATATCTATCAGATGTAGTTCAATGTCCAGCGTGGCTTTAGCCGGGAAAGTAGTTGTTTTCTGTTAGACATTCACAAAAAATATCTTCATTTTAATCGTGGATTTTTCAATTCACAGAAAAATATTTCTATCAATATTCAATTGAGAATGTTTCCCTTTTCAACATGAATACCCCACAAGAGGTTATCTTGACGATGGAAGATAGTGACTTAAGTTTATCTTTCAGTCACAGATGATTCCACATTTGATTTTATGAACATCCTGTTTATATTTTCAACAAATCAATACATGGGATTCCGGTTAGTGTTAAACACATTCTAGTGGAGTGTCCTAGGTACGACGAAACAAGACGGAAATACAGCCTGGAACCAGAAATGAAATCCCTTCTAAGAGACCGATGTGATATCTCTAATCTTCTGAACTTTCTGAACGACCTGCACTTAAATGACGCAATCTAATTTCAGACCAATAGTGTAAACAAAATACAAATATGAGTTATTATGGAAATGCTACTGTACCATTAAGTTGCTAATGACCCACCGTGGTCGATGCAACTTCTCCTTTCTCAGAATAAAAAAAAAAAAAAATACATGGGATTGTTTATATTGAGTTCTAATATATGAGCCGGACTGCATTTTTTTGGAAGCATGTAAAGATCAGTTTTCATTATTATTACTATAAATAAAGTTAAAAAAGGTTGTTATAAATCTGGCTTAAGTTTTTGATATCATTTCTATTGTTAATGCTATTGGGGTCTTTTAAATATGTATCATTTCAAGGAATGTTTTTACTCTTGGATTCCTTTGTTTGGCCAAAATTTCAACGTTGTTAGTGTTATGTTGATTTTCATTTTCGTGTTTTGATAAGGCTGTAATGTCGGTTTTTGAGTATTTGTGTGAGTACTCGTTTCTGCAAATATTGTTTTGTTTGACCTATATAGGTACTTTGACAGTCTTTACACGGTATTCTATAAACTGTATGAGTTTGTTTGTTTTTTGGTATTTCTGGTTTTAATTTTGAATAAATGGTTTTGTTCGTATTTTTCAGTCGATGTGCAATAGTTATGTTATTAATTTTATTCGATAGTTTGTCTATATATGGTAAAGGTATGTATGTTGTTTTCTTTACTTCATTATCATTTTTATTGTAGATCGCATGTATTCGTTTTTTTATTGTTTTTTCTGCAAAGTTGCTGGGGTAATTATTTTCTTTCAATATATTCTTTATTATTTCTATATTATTTTTCCTGAATTTTGGGTGAGCAAGCTTTATAGCTCTGTCAGTTAAATTTTGAATTAATTTTTTTTTGTAACTAAGGGGTGCGTTTGACAAATAGTTAGTGTAATGATTTGATGCATTTGGTTTAATAAACCAGTTTGTGAAAATTTTTCCAGTATTGTCGTGAATTATTGTTGTGTCGAGAAAGTTTATTTATTTTTCTATTGTAAATTTCAATCTAAGATGATATTAATTAAATTTTTCTAGAATTTCATCAACTTTGTCAGTAGGAATACAGGTTAAACAATCGTCTACATATCGTTTGAAGAATATTGGTTTGAAAGTTAGTGATTTGATGATCTTTTCTTCAATATACTCCATAACCAGATTTGCTACTGTTGCAGCAATTGGAGATCCCATTGCAATTCCGAATATTTGTGAGTAGTATTTATTTTCATATTGAAAGTATGTTGAGGTTAAACATAGTTCAATTCCTTTCAAAAACTCATCTAAGGTTAGTGTTGTGTGATTTTGTATTTCATGTCATTTTTCTCTTATGATATCTATCGCCAATTTTGTATCTATATTTGTATATAAAGAAACTATATCCAGAGAGATTATTATATGATTTTGTGGAACTGTTATATTGCGGATAAATTCCACAAATTCCCAG
Source organism: Gonioctena quinquepunctata (assembly GCA_018342105.1). Lineage (NCBI taxonomy): Eukaryota > Metazoa > Arthropoda > Insecta > Coleoptera > Chrysomelidae > Gonioctena > Gonioctena quinquepunctata. The sequence goes on from JAFIRS010004415.1 coordinate 23,481, forward strand.
GAGTTTTTCACATAGTAATCATTTTTTCCAATAACATTTGAAAGAATTTCTGAGAGGAATTTTGATAAATTGTAAGTGGCAGATTGAATATTGCTGACAATAGGGCGAAGGGGAATTCCAGTTTTGTTTAATTTGGGCAACCCGTATATTGTTGGAGGTTGGGCATTGTGTATATTGAGTTTGTTTTTTGTTACCTGATCTATAATTGTTGACAAGAACCAATTATTTACTAATTTATTAACTTTCGCTTGAAGTTTTTCTGTGGGGTTGAATCTTTCTTTTTTATATGTGGTTTTCTCCATTAGCAAATTTTCTAGTTTTTCTTTGTATTCAGATATTTGCATAATTACTGTTTTGTTAGTTTTATCAGCTCTGGGTATAAGTAATTCGGAATTTTCCTTTAAAAAAGTTTTAGTCTTTATTAAAAGTTTGTTAAAGATATTTTTTGAATTTTTTGTTCGTTTTTCAAAACTGGTTTTGAAGTTGGTAATGATGTTATTGATTTTGTGTCTGATTTTCGCTCGTTTGATAGGTAATTCCAGTTTCTAAATTCGCAATTATCGATTCTGTAGGGATTTTCCTATTTTCGTAGTTGAAATTTTGACCAAGACTCAAGGTATATAAAATGTCTTCAGGAATATTTGTGTCAGTTAGGTTTTCTATCCAATTTTTATTGAGTTCTATTTTTTGTTTTTTTTATTTTTTTAATAATAATCTTTATTTTAAATAGGTATCCTAATATACAAAAACATTTTTAAAATTGGATGGACAGAGTCACAGTCCAACTTCATAGCAACAAAATGTGTATGCTCGGAATTATCCAAGCATTCAGAGAATAGAAAAAATAACAATATTAATTACAAATACTAGATATATATTATAATATCAATGTTAATATGGATGTTGTATCTTCAAATGACTAGTAAGTCCTTTTTTGAATGTCATAATAGATTCACTTTGTTTTATCTCAAGCGGGAGGTTATTGTAGTCCAATAGTCCTTTATGGAATAAAGAGTTCATGGATCGTGTATAGTTCAAACGTGGTACATATAAATTCGTATTCCCCCTGGTGGTTTTCCATTTTATTCTTCTGTTTTTCTTTCAGTGTTTGGAAAAATCGTTCATAATATAGTTGTTGATTTTCGAAAAAACTATTTAGTATATCAGGACAAACGTTTTGTGATAATTTATATTTTATATGTTCAATGTTTCTATTTAACAAAATGTTTCTATAGCATTCATTGATGCAAATTTGGATGAGTTTAAACTAACTGATTTAACCTGATGATTACAAATACCATGCGAAACGTAGTTAAGAAAAATTATATGAATTGACTGAATCAGACCTAGGAAACGTAGTTAAGAAAAATTATATGAATTGACTGAATCAGACCTTTATTCCGAGAAATTGAAGAAAATATATATGTGGTCAAGAAACTAAAGAAAATATATATATATATATTTGTTATCTTCTTGGGATTGGGGTTCTGAAAAAAAAATTTTTTGGTATAGTATTTCTAATCCCAATTGGAACGACATAAAAAGTTTCGGGAAGGGATTCTCTTTGCACTTGCCGCATTGACATAGGCGTTCGAATATTATTTTTCAGAGGTATTTCTTTGGTTACTTATTCTTACAATCATAGCAATTGATCACCCCATGTAAAAGTAGACACATGTTATCTCAACTGGATTTTATTATTTGTTTCAAAAGGTCTCCAGAAAGCCATAATGATAAAATTATTTTCAATTTATAATTCACAACCTCACGGCACGGCAGTGATTGAGGAATATCATAAAATCAGGATATTATGCAGCTGGAGATAACATATGTCCATTCCAGCTAGCCGAGCTTTCATTACTCAAATATATTTGATAGCGCCTTTACTAATAATCTGGGGAACTGGATACACGCGCCAGATTTTTTGTATGATTGTACCAGGAACGCTTTGAAAGTAAAAACACTGGTAGTATATTAATTTCCCATTTGCCGGGTAGTGCATATGAACACTCCTCGTAGTGCTCTTATTTTATTGCCGTTCCAATTGGGATTAGAAGAACTATACAAATTTGTTTTTTTCCCTTAATTTTGAGTTTTTTTATTTCCGAAGTTTCGATGGGGGATCCCTCATCTTATTCATGGAAAACATATGGTACATGATAAATTACATTGGAGCTGAAACATGAGTTCGGCAGAGCCCAAATCAGATAAAAGCTCGTTATGTTTTGAAAGCTTATTTAGGAGGATTCAAATCAAAGAAGGTGACCAGGTTTGAATGTACAACCCACGTAAAGAGAAAGGTGAATCTTCCAAACTAACAGCGTTTTAGGAAGGACCAGAACAGGTGAAGAAGAGGATCAATGACAGAGGGTTTATAGAATCCAGCGCAGCCCTAGGACTAAGATGAAAGTTGGCCATCTGGAAATACTGATGTCATATCATGCTGAAACTATGGCTTTTGATCGCGACGATAAAAAATTGGAAGGAAAGTGTTATGAAACGAATCCACTACGCCACTGCCTGTTGTTTATGTCTGATCAACACGATATCTCAAGAATGTAGCGAGTCCAACTGGTTGACGTCACGCTGGAATTTCTAACAGACAAATTGTCAAATTTTCCAGCAATAGAGAAACAGTCGACGAGAATTTTCTGGTACTAATGATCTCTATATAACGCATCATGATTATAACGCATTATGATAAAATTATATTTACTGATGGTATTCAACCCCGGTATTGTACTGATAACTTAGAGATTGCCCAAAATTTTAACAATTATTTTGTTACCAGTGTTCAACAAATTGCAAACAGTATTGACGGTGAAGAATTGTGGTCGAGCCATAACTATCCCCCTATTAATCAGTCACTAAGTGAATTCACACTAGTAAGTATGGGCCATCTCCGTAGGATCATATTTTCATTAGACAACAAAATAAACAAACAGGAAATCCTTAACAGTAAACTTTTAAAAGAAACTTTTGATTGCTTTGGACATGTATTATTAAATTGTATCAATACATCTCTCGAAAAAGGGATATTCCCAGATCACTTCAAAATTAGCACCATTATTCCTATCCCTAAAGTTAACAATTCCATAGATTCCTGTGAGTTTAGACCAATAAACACTTTGCCATCACTAGAAAAAGTTCTTGAAATAGCATCTATGAACAGATTGAAAATTATTTTAATAGCAATGATCTCTTTATTGGTGCCCAATCTGGCTTTCGGAAAAATCATTCGTGTGAAACATCTCTTCAGTACACCATATCAACATGGAAAAGGGCATTAGATCTTAGTAAATATACTGTAGCTATTTTTCTGGATTTACGCAGAGCTTTTGAAATGATAGATCGAAACATCCTTTTGGAAAAATTAAGATATTATGGTATATCTGGCAATGTGTTAAATTGGTTTAAAAGTTACCTGAGCCATCGTTTCCAACAGACCCAGATAAACAACATTCTATCTGACAAAATTTTAAATGAAATAGGAGTTCCTCAAGGAAGCGTTTTGGGACCACTTCTATTCATCATATATTTAAATGACATTCACTACACACCAGGTTCGCATTCTTTAAATCTCTTTGCAGATGATACTTTGGTGTTTGACTCTGATGATAATCTTGATAATGCAATTTCAAATATAAACAACTCTCTCAGTAATATTGAAAAATATCTAAAAGTTAATAAACTAAAACTTAATGTCAATAAAACAAAAGCAATGATCATAGCATCGGAATATAAGTTGAAAAATCTAACTAATTTGAATACAATCAATATCAGTGGTGAAAGTATCGAAATTGTATCCGAAATCAAATATCTCGGATTTATTATTGACAGTTCCTTGACACTAAACAAACATGCGGAGTATATTATCAAAAAAATATCAAAAGCTCTTTTTCTTTTCTAGAGTTTCGAACTGTTTGAGCACTTATGCTAAAATAACGACTTACAACTGCATTATTAAACCACATTTTGATTACTGTGCTTCTATACTATTTCTACTCAATGAAAATAAACTGTCTCAAATGCAAAAACTCCAAAATCGCGGAATGCGTATGATTCTAAAATGCAGTCGCTATACTTCAATTTCTTATATGCTAAATTCTCTTCAGTTGTTACCAGTAAAAAAAAGGTTATACTTTTTAACAATGGTTTTTATTTTTAAGATTGTCAAGCTCTTGCAACCAGCGTATTTTAATGATTATGTGATTTTAAATAGAGATATTCATCATCATAACACCAGAAACAGTAACAACTTCCATATTAGTAGAACAAATTCGAGAAGATTTTTTTTTTTTTTATGTTCTGGTTCCCACGAAAAGGGATATCCTGTAATGTTCAGAGAACATCGTGGGAACCTAGGGAAAGAAGGTAGGAGTTGGTGTTCTTCTTAAATTTCTGAAGGTTGTATGCCTCGGGGAACACCTCCCTAGGCAATGAGTTCCAAAGCCTCGCTGTTAGTTGGATGAGCGAGTCTTTGGAAAGTGATGTTCTGCAGGTTTCCAAAGTGACCACGAAGGGGTGTGATGACTGAACTTGCGGGTTAATCTCGAAGAGACTGCCAAAGCAGGACGATTGTTGATATTTCAGAAGAGCAGCCCATGAAAATATCTATAAAATAGAGACAAATCGCCAACTTTTCTCGGTGTTCCAGACAAGTGAGCGAGTTTGTGTGAGGCATCACCGAGCAGACGAATTGCTCTTTTGGACAGAATCCAATAGCCTCAGGATATGTTTAGGTGCCGCACTCCAAATATGGGAACAGTATTCCAGGACAGGTCGGATCTGTGCCTTATAGATCATAAGCAGCTGACTGGGGTGAAATAGCTCTTGGCACGAAACAGAAAACCAAGTTTTGGGATGCACTTTGGCAATGGACCTCACGTGATTTTCCCAGGAAAGGTTATTGCTGATAGTAATACCAAGCATCGATATGGATGGCTTCAGTGGTATGGTTACTCCTGACAAAGTTATGTTAGGCACAGTGAGATCGGCTTTTCTAGAGAAAAGACATGCTTGTGTTTTGTTTGCATTAAATTCTACCAAGTTATTAGATCCCATTCGAGAATTGTTGCCAAGTCCATATTTATATTATTAACATTTCTTCCTCGTTCATTTCTGGTTTCACGGGCTGATATAGGGGCCCTGGAAGAAAGCGTATGGAGGGTACTATCATCGGCAAAGCTGTGTACTGGACATGAAGTTGCTTTCAACAGGTCGTTGATGTGAAGTAGAAATAGTGTTGGTGCGAGAATGGATCCTTGGAACACCAGCATTTATGAGTAGAGTGTCAGATGAAACTCCATCGACCACTACATGGAGAGACCTGTTTGAGAGAAAACTAGCAAGCAGAGAACACAGCTGAGGGGCAAGCCATAAGGCGGAAGCTTGGCGAGGAGTCCCTGGTGCCAAACTCGATCGAGCTTGGAGATATCTAATGCCACAGCTAAAGTTTCTCCATGCTTTTCAATAGATAGCTGCCATATATGTGAGGCGTAGGAGCAGGTCACCAGTTGATCTCTGATGGCGGAAGCCATATTGCCTATCGTTGACAATTCCTGAGTCTTCCAGATATTTCATGAGCTCGATGTTGATGGCTTTTTCCATGACCTTTGAAATAATAGATAGCAGTGCGATAGGTCTGTAGTTGCTAGGTAGGGCCTTTTGCCTTTTAGGGACTGGCTGTACTCTTGCAATTTTCCAATTGGACGGAAATACCCCAAATTGTAAGAGTGGTTGAACAACTTGCAAAGAACAGGTGTTAGTTCGGGGCACATTTCTTGAGAACAATCGGCGGGATTCCGTCAGATCCACAGGCTTTGTTGGTGTTGAGACCCAGCAAAATCTTTCTGATAGTACGTTCGAAAGGTGATCTCGGGCATGTGACTGTCAATAGGTGTAATGTTGGGGTTGTTTTCCGATGAATCCAGAGTGGAATTTCCAGCAAATAGGTGCGCAAAGATATTGGCTTTTCCTGGGCAGTCGTTGCTAGTGTTCCATCTTCTTTGGTTAGGGGAGGAAATGAGCTGGAAGTGAAATTTCTTCCCACAGCTTTGGCGAAAGACCAAAATGAGCGGGATCCGTTAGGACATTCAGCAAGTTTTGATCTTATTTTGGCTTTGTGGGCATCTTTTGAGCATTCTATTGTCTCTTTACATATGCCTCTAGCCTCGACATATGCTGCTCTGGTCTCAGGGCCCGGATTTTTTAGCCATCGATGGTATGCTGCCTGTTTGGAAGCCACAGCTCTAGAGCAGTTTCTGTTAAACCAGGTTTTATCGGATGATGTTCTTCTTTCGGTATTCGGTATGTAAGTTTGCATCCCCAACATGATGATTTCAGAAATTGTCTCAGCACATCGTGTTGGATCTACTGAAGAGAAACAAACTCTCTTCCATGGAACGCTGAGAAAAACATCGAAGACCTTCCCAGTCGGCCGAATTGTAATGCCACATGAGACGGGTGGTATTGTGCAGCTCGATGGTAAATGGAAAGAGCATGTTGTGGAGATGAGGGTGTGGTCAGAGTTTCCAAGTGGGGCACAAACTTCTATTCTATACGGGTCAGGATTGGTGGTGAGGAAAAGATCTAGTGTATTGGCAGACTGGTTGTTGACATCAGGGATGCGGGTTGGTAGCTCGACCAGTTGTTCTAGACCATGAGTGATGGCGAAGGACTCGGCTTGACGACCAGCATCATCTGTTTTGATGCATGAATAACCTATTTTTTAAAGGTTTAAATGAATTCAACAAACTCCCAATACATCTGAAAAATTCCAATAATGTTGTTAATTTTAAGAAGAGTCTAGTGGCATTTTTAGATGATTTGTAATGTAATACTTTTATTGTAATACTTTTAATGTTCTTTATATTTTAATGTTATTTATATTTTATTACTTCAATCAATAGTTATAATATTATCCTTATAAAATTATGTATATCTTTAATGATTATTTTGAAAATTATGTATATCTTTAATGATTATTCTTAATGTTTGTAAATTAGATTTTTATCTATTTCAAATAAACTACTACTACTATCATACTCGAGCGAGTAAAATTTTTATAAAAATCAATTATCAGAGTGAATTGTAAATATACCAACGGTAATTAGTAGAGTATTTTAATAGGTAGGCACGAACTCCAGATTCGACAATGTAGACAAGGTCTATTAAATTAATAGCATAGCCAATTTGTGAAAAATACTTTTAATAAAAGCAACTAATTATTCTTATACCAGAGAGCACATTTTATTCTGAACTTGTTGATTCCTGGATACTCCCTCTACAATGCAGGCCCGTATGTTACTCACTATCTCCAACGCTCCAGGAAAAAATCCAAATTTTTTGTGTCCCATTCACCATCCCAGGAAAAATCAGTGTATTCTAAGCAAGAACATAAACAGAGGCGGTATACAATATAAAGCATTGTAGCTCTAAGCTAGGCCAATAGGCCTGTTATGCTACTGAAGTAAGCTCATTTTTGCTTCTAATATTCATGTGTTAATTTTTCCGTTAAAACTTCATTATTTTATATCATATCTGATTAATAGAAAAAGGTGAGTTCAAATGTTTTTCAACCGCCAGGTTAGCTGCAAAGTATGATTTCATACTTTCTTCTCTCTGATGATACAATCGAAATAACTTTTTTTTTCGACCCAGGATATTGATATTCAAATCTGCAATATCTCGAGGGATTAATCAGTAAACCCACGCCTCAGTGCAATTGGTCATTTCCCTATTTATTTCAATACATGTGGATTCTCCAATACCAATACCCTTCATTTGAAAATTATGTATTCATTGAAAGATTATTCAATGGTATTTGACAATATTTTTATATTTTTGAGCATATCCTAGAGAAAAACTCTCCACATGAACATTGTGGGATTGAGAAAGCTCTTTTAAATAGAATATTAGTTTGTCGATATTGCATCCGCCATTTTGAAACTACGCGGCCACTTTTAAACTGAACCAGAAATAAACACAAACTAATTCTGTGCCTATTTCATTTCATTCGGTTGATACATAGAGGGTTATTCAAAAGTACTTTGACAAACTTCAGGAGGTGATTCCTCACAATATTCTTATATGAATTGTCCAAATAAATATGTGTCCGGAAACGCTTCGTTTCCAAGATACTGGGTGTTGAAGTTTTATTTTTATTTTAGTTTTTTTTAAATAACTTTCGAAATACTGACCTTAATTCAACGAGAATTGGTATTGAGAAGTTTTTTGAGGTGTCGAATTCGAACCTGATGTTATTATTTCTCTTACTCGTAGGGGGCGCCACCTACACGTCTTTTTCTTTTTTGAAGATTCATTACTTTTTTTAGCGTACTTCTAGCACATTTTTCAATAAAAAACTCAATTCCTCTATCATACCTACGTAAAAGAGCTTTCAAGTCGATTATTTGTTAATCGATGCGTGTTGAAGTTATTACCATTATTTTGCATTTTTCACAAGAATGCTTAGGAAATGAAATTGACGTTTAAGTAAGTAGTTTTGGTTTTTTGTAGGGAGCGCCACCTATTCAATTTATTTTTACTCGTTTGAAATAGTTATTTTTGTATCAAGGGTGCAAAATCTGTATTTGTTTTAATAAAATTTGCAAGAAATATCAACATTTTATTTCAAGAAATTTTGAATATGTAGAATAAAATAAAATAAAGGAAAATAAATTGTTCAAAGTGTCCACCTTCAGCGAAGATACAGGCATTCAGTCATTGAATCTCGAACCCGCTCAAAAATTATTGGTGTGGTTCTTATTGTTTCACAGGCATCTACTATTCGGTTTCTTAGATCTTCCTCGATCGCTACTGGAGTTTTATAAACTAGTGACTTCGTATATCCCCAAAAATAAAAATCTAGCGGGTTTAGATCTGGGGACCTTGGTGCCCACGCCTGGTTAGGTTCTTCTACACCCCTACCGATCCATCGATTTGGCTAGACAGTGTTAAGGAATTCCCTGGCTACAACGCTAAAATGGGCCGGAGCCCCATCATGCATAAACCACATGCGGATACGAATTTCTAATGGTACATTCTGAAGTCCCGGCAATTCATTTTCTAAAAAGTCTCTGTTAAGTTAGCCATTCAGTCGGAACGGAAGAAAGAAAGGACCTATCAAGTAATTATCAATTATTGCCGCCCATACATTTACAGAAAATTGATACTGATAATGTCTTTCACTAACTGTGTACGGATTTTCCAGAGCCCAAACATGGTTGTTATGAAAGTTTGCGATAGCATTTCGGGAGAAGTTTGCCTTGTCCGTGAAGAGTACATATCTTAAAAATTGAGGATTTACAGCCAATTTTCTCAGAAACCACTGACACATAGTAATGCGTTGGGGAAAGTCTCGTGGCAAAAGAGCTTGTACCCTTTGAATATGGTATGGATAAAATTGTTGATCGTGGATAATTCTCCAAACTGTGGACTGAGCAGAATTGAGAGCTTCAGCAATTATTATTGTACTTGTTTCTGGATTCTCCTCGAGAGCGTTCAAAGCAGCTTCTTCCAATTCTGTGGTTTGGACTGCTCGTGGTCTTCCAATAATATCAGCTGCCCTCTTAAAGCTACCTGTTTCTGCCAAACGACGGTGGAGACTGGTAAACGTTGGAGCTGAAGGCAGTACTCGATTAGGAAATCGCTCCTGGTAAATACGTTTTGCTTCACGCACATTGCCATCTGCAAGGCCATAAACGAAATGCATATCGGCTAAGTGAGCATTATTGTTTAAATAATCAATTTTTTCAAAATTAGTTTTTTAAAACTTATAGGAACTACAACAAAACGTTTAACTGTCACATAATATCTAGAAAACGGTTGCTTATAGCGACTTGTAACAAGGGTAGCTTTTTTACGTAGATATGATAGAGTAATTGATTTTTTTACTGAGAATTGTGCTGAAAGTACGCTCAAAAAAGTTATGAATCTTCAAAAGAGAAAAAGACGTGTAGGTGGCGCCCCCTACGAGTAAGAGCAATAATAACATCAGGTTTGAACTCGACACCTCAAAAAACCTCTCATAACCAATTTTCGTTTAATTAAGGTCAGTATGTCGAAAGTTATTTAAAAAAACAGAAAATAAAACTGTAACACACTCTGTATCCTGGAAACAAAGCGGTTCCGGACATATATTTATTTGGACAATTCATATTAGAATATTGTGAGGAATCACCTCCTGAAGTTTGTCAAAGTACTTTTGAATCACCCTGTATATGGCTTACAGATTGTTTGGAATTGCGTATATATATATATATTTGAGTTGAGATTCTTGAACCTGTTTATCTTATGTTTGTGTTATCTTCTTGGGATTGGTGTTTGAAAGATAAATTCCATCTTTCTCTTGGTAACTTTCTTCATAAAAAAGTGTCTATTGAAGTACACCAGAAAGGTATTGATAAATATGTTATACTTGGAGTCAACCGAAACCGCATTGTGTAAGCTTTCAAAACTTTCATCAAACAAATCAGTAGAGAAACCATCAATAGCATCATTTGAGAAAAACTTTATTTTATGACATGGTGCCTGAGCCTTACACGGAGTTTTGAATCTCAATACCTGTGCATTATTTTTTTGTTTTCAACCGCTTTCTTAGTTGGTTGACCAACCCTCAGAAGTTAATGAAAACTTGTACGAGTTAAGATCACGGGGACCTTACCTTTTATAGTGAGATCCGAAACCAGTCTTGGGACCTTGAAAAATTTTTTCACCAGCTGCGGGAATCGAACCCGCACCAGGTGGAAACAGTTGACACAAGACCGACGCTGGTGCCACTGAGCCACAGGCCCCGTCAGATATACCAGTTTGAACATTATCGATCAAAAAGTTGTTAACAGAATTAATTAATATATTATCAAGACATGTTTTGCTGACGGGGCGGGTAACTTCCTAAGAGTGGGGAAAACATTATAGGATTCCAGTATATCTGTGAACTCTTTCGAAGATTTAGATGGTACTAGCAAATCTATATTGAAGTCTCCAGATAAATAGAATTCTAGTTTATTATTAGATAAAATATCTAAAAAAAAATATAATTTGAGGAAAAATATTTCAATGTTGCTATCGGGCGACCGATACACACAGACAATACGGGAGTTATGTTTATTAAACGGGACCTATTATCAATACATTTTAAAAATATTTTCATGTACTGGATGTGCCAAAAACACGAAACGTATCAAATTTGTAATTTTTTAAATGGAATACCCTGTATATTATTTTATTTTCGGATTTTACCATCAAAATAAAGCCAAGTTTCATTGATGTTTAATTCACCTAAACCTTATGTTTTTTGAAATACCTCTTATTTTGCGAAAATGTAGTATCAGTTTTAATGCTTAAATTCTCAACTGGTGTTTTCTTTTTTTTAACCAAATTAATGCTAGAGGCTATTAACTGAACAATTTTCATATCGCACTTGTGAAATATTTACTATATTATACGAGGTTTGTGAAAATTAAGGAAAAATAATTACAATCTTCAAACGGCAATAACTTGTTTAATTCAAACAGAACGCCCTGTATTTTATGTCAACAGCAGATGTCAAATTTAAATCAATCAATCAAAACAGCTTTATTGTCTAAGAATCATTTTTCCTATTGACAAAGCGTGAGACCTAACAAGTGGATTCACTATGTCCATTTGTAAAGTTAAAATATAGATAATAAGAATACACTTACAAGAATATAAAAACAAATACAAAATAAAAAATTGTCTATTGAATACTATATAGTATACTATTGCTAACTCTTGACGTTTTCAGGTAAAATGCACATTTTGATTTTGCAAACTGATTTTAAGAAATGTATTATTTATCAAGTCGCCTATGGCATTTTGACAAGTTGTATTATTATTTACTTATGGTTGTCAGTTATTTATAAGTGTTTAATCCCAACTCGTACTATTAGTGATAGCAATAGTTTGTGATCTTTTTATCATTATGTTGTTATAAAAAATGCTAGCTTATCCGAAAGAATCAACATGACTTTTATATTCGGAGAATGCCTTCAAAACTGTTTTCTGCCATGAGGAATTTACGCTGGAAGATCTACCAATAGAAATCATCTAAATAAAGCAGCATTCGAAAGATTGTTGACACTATTTAGAAGAACTGGAAGTGTTCGGTACCCATTGAAAAGAACCTGTGACAGAAAACGAAGAAATTGAATTTGTGGTGATTGCCTCTGTAATCGAAAATTCCCCTACAAGTCAAAACATAATTGCGGAAAATATCGGCATTAGTCAAGCAAGCGTATCAAGAGTTCTTAAAAAATATAGTTACCATCCTTATAAAATCCAGCTTCACCAAGAACTTTCCGAGAATGAGTTGAATTTCGTATATGGGTATTAGATAAAATTGCAGATGATGAAAACTTTTTCAATACAGTTTCTGTTTAGTGATGGGTGCCCCTTTCATAATAATGGGACTGTTAATAGACATATAACCTCCACTATTATTCTGATTCCAATCCACATCAATTTAGAATTATCCATAATCAACACAGATGATCAGTGAATGTATGGGACAGAAAAATGGGTCAATATTTAATTGGTCCTTATTTTTTCGAAAGACATTTAAATGGAATGTTGTTTTTAGAATTTTTAACAAGTAATTTTCCAGTCCTTTTACAAGACATTCCCTTAGACTTAAAAAGAACGATGTGGCTTCAAATGGATGGAGCTCCCGCCCATTTCCATCGTGAGGACGTGAATATTTAAATGTTCATTTCCTAAATCGATGGATTGGAAGGAATGGATTCCAAAATTGGACCCCAAGGTCACCTGACCTGACATTACCTGATTTCTTCTTATGGGGATACATTGAAGGACTCGTTTATAATACACCTCTAACAACACCAGACAATATGAAACAGCTCATCACAGAAGCTTTTCTAAATGGAAGCCCGCGTATGTTGGCATATATTGCTGAAGGTTTTAGAAAGAGGATACGTTTGTATTAAGAGTCTAATGGTCGCCATTTTGAACACTTGATATAAAATATTGCTTGTTTTATATCCACCATTTTTTTTTTCTTCATAATTTAAACTAATACATAATATTCAAAATATTGAAAAATAAACGCATTTATGATTAGATCTTGGTGTTTATTTCAATCAATTTTGATTCGTTAAGATGCCATAAAATGAGTTTACAAAATGAAAATGTGCATTTTACTAGAAAACGAGAAGAGTTAGTTATAGGAATGTATAGACAATTAAATTTGACATCTGATGTTGACATAAAATACAGGGTGTGCTTCGTGTCGAATGTGAATAACCGTGTAGATCGCACGCAACTGGTGAATACGTGACCACCAGGTTTGGTTTCGTGATATCAATTTCGTATAGGTTGCGTCGAAAATAGGTTGCAGTCTCGCAAGTGGACAGACATATGTTGCGTCAATAGAAAAATCACGTTTCATGGTTTTCATTGCGTAAATGGACCTTATACTTCTTTGGTTTTCCTCTACAAATTAATGCATAATTTCATTGATTCTATAAATATAATTGCTGAAATCAAGCTTAATATACCAGTTTTAGGGTTAGAACCCATATTCCACTTAAATCCCCCACCTATGTGACAGAGTAGTTATAGTTAAACCATTTTCAATTGCAGAAGGTGTTTCTATAAGGAGGAAATCAAAAACTCACTTCGCTAACATGAGCGTATATGTGAAATAACGGAACGAAAAATAATGTGTACTACTCGTAAACAATCGCCGTCGCCAAACGGAAGATCAAAACAGCCTATAGTCAACGTGGGTTTGAGTGACAGCTGTCTAGTTCTACAGCAGCCAATCAAGACGCACCGCAAGCCAATGATAATGCTTGTAGGTGTGTCGATACATTGAGAGTCAAGAAAACTAATAAATCACGAGTTATATATGTGTTTCAACAGGTCTGAATAAATAAAAGCTAGTAGCGTCTGTGGTCTGGATGTACGCCGACCGAAAAAGGTGTTGAAATATTCTATTGTTCTGTTGTGTTTTGTTGGAAAAGATGGCTTTTTTTCGACAATTGGAAAATGAAATTGCACAAAGTGGCTAAGGTTTAGTTAGAAAGTCTCCCTATATGTATTGTTATATATTATTTCCTGCATATTATTTTTTTACCTTTTTGGTGTCTTCTGATACTATATGCACAAATTGTCCTGTAAATGATATTTACTGTTGGGCAATAAAGCTATTATTATTATAAGCAGAGTTCATAACTTTTGTGAGATGTCTTGTAGGATATATTCTAATTTTCCTATAGGAATTCAGAAAAAATTAAAAATGTGCAGTCTCTGAAGGGTTGAACTTCTTTGAATTTACCACAGGGGGTACAATTTTTATTGAGATTTTCTGGCCAGCAATGGCCAGTAGAGGATATTATTCTAATTATTGTAATATATCTAAACTTTATTTTAATACAACAAAATAACAAATATTTAAATAAGTGAAGCTTGTATTTTTATCCCATCATTTTCTTTTTCAAGTTGTTCACTGCTGTCCTCTTTCTTTAGTTTTTTAGTATTTTCTTCAGAGTCCGCATCCTCATTAGGTCGCTTCAGCGATTCTGCTATAGTGCTGAAAATACTGTTTTTGAATTCCTCATATTTTTCTTTATTCAATAATAAACTGCTCGTTTGGACCATTTCACTGTCCTCTTCAGTTTGATCAACAGTGTTGCTTTTATTAGTATCTATGACGATCTTAGAACCAGTCTTTTCCTCTTTCTTTTCATGATAATCGTTAAATTGAGAGTGAACAAAACTTGAGGTCTCACATTTCATCAGTTCACGCAACACCATAGTTGCATAAGCAGAAGAAGTCAAGCTAAATTCCAATATAAGCGCCTTGAATTTTCCCCCTGAAAAATTAAAATCAATCAATATGTTTTTATTCACTCACATCATTTACACAAAGTAGTACACAAGAGTAGTCACAATATTAGACAGACACATGTCTTTAATAAGGATACAATTAAAACATTTTGATGGAAAGCATTAGATTGTCAACATGGTTAGGCAGCAAAAATCAACATCTACTACAATAAATACATTATGCGATAACTTATACCGGGTGACACAGGATATCGGGCATTCGTGAACGGATTTTTCTGAAATTCGGTACAGTTATATAAGCAACCATTTCGGATTTGATCACATTACAATCCAATATGGCGGACTTCCGGTTTTTCTGCAAAGGCCAGCAACTTTTTTTCAAATAGAACACCCTGTATATTTTTACATATTCAAGTTCAACAGGTCAAAACAAGTCCAAACCGTATGTCAAATGTCATTTTTTTGAAACAATTGAAATTAAAATTGTTTTTTTATTTTACCTCGTGGATAAATGAGATTTGGTCATAGCTATTCACAATTTTTTCTGAAAAATTATTTTTTGTGTCATTTATTGATGAATCAATTCAGTCACATCACATTTTGATCAAAAATTTTTTTTTTTCAAATGAAGCTTCTATGGGCCACCTACATGTGATGTGACTGAATTGATTAACCAGTAAATGACACAAAAAATAATTTTTCAAAAAAAAATTAAGTTTTTCTGTTATTTGCGACTCATTGTGAATAGCTTTGACCAAATCTCATTTATCCACGAGGTAAAATAAAGAAACAATTTTAATTTCAATTGTTTGAAAAAAATGACATTTGACATTTTTTTTTATTTTTTTTTTAATTTTAGACATAATACATCCAACAGGCCTAAGCCCAATAACAGGAGTATATAATAATAATTATAACAATTTGAAGTGAATGGTAAATCAGGAGTAAATGATAATCAATAGTAACAAATAATAACAAAATCATAACAAAAAGATGCCTAGCTATATGTCATTCGAAAGAGTGAAGGTTAGATTAAATAGAAAAGGTGATAACTTAGAATAAAGTACAGATGCACAAAGGAGATACAAGTAAAAAATTCAAAGTGTATATATGGCGAAGCTAATTTGGAATAAGTTTATACAGTTGCTTTCTAAATTCATTCAAGTTAGAAAATAATATGTCTACAGAGGATACATTGTTGAGGCTTCTACACATAGTTGAGATTGAACTATTGTAGTGATGCTGTGAATTTGGCATGTCGATTCGAAAAGACAAGTGTGACCTTGACGAAATACGTGGAGTATTGAAATTTAATAGTGATAATAGAGATGTTGAGTCAACTTGGTTATTTATCAGTTTGTATACAAATATGATATTTGCTATTTCTCTACGTTTTCTCAGGCTAACAAAATTGAATTCTTCCAATAGTAAATCGTATTCGTAGTGATAAATGGGATAAGTGTGGTGTTTCTTGCAGAACAGGAATTTAAGAAATTTCTTTTGAACTGATTCAATGGCTGATATGTATTTGACGTGGCTAGGGTTCCACACTACATTACAATATTCAAGTTTGCTGCGAACTAAACAGTAGTAGATAGAGGAAATAGCCCTGAGATTTGAAAATTATTTACAATTACGTATTAAAAAACCCAGAGTTCTTCTAGCATTGTTTATTATTTTTTCAATGTGCTGATTAAAGCGTAAGTTTGGTATCAAAGAGAACACCTAAGTCTTTGCATTCATTCACTCGTCTTAGGATACCATCACCGATTCTATAGTCATATATAACGGGAGAAACTTTTCTGGAATAGCTCATAATTTTGCATTTATCAACATTCAAATATAACTTATTCGAGAGCACCAGTCCGATAAGAGATTTAAATCGTGCTGGAGCGAAAGCAATCGGTAGTGTCTGAGATTTCTGTATATATTTTCATATCATCAGCAAAAGTAGTTTCCTCGACTGAAAAATAGTACATATTTCATCGATGAATATTAGGAATAGGAGTGGCCCTAAGTTCGATCCCTGTGGTACTCTGGTAAGCTCGAATTGGAAGATTTCACACCTTCATATTCAACAAATAGTTGTCTATGCTCAAGTAGGATTTCAATAGATGCTGAATCTTGGGAGACCAAAAGCTCAATTTTAACCATAGCTGATTGTGGGATACTGTATCAAGCGCTTTACTGAAATCAGTATATACAACATCAATTTGGCGACGATTATCAAGGGAATTAGATATGAACTGCGTAAACGTGCAAAGGTTAGATACAGTGCTACGTGATTTCATAAAACCATGTTGGAAATCTGACAGGGATTTACTCACATGTATATAGATGAGATCGAAAAAATTAATTTCGAGTGATTTTGAGAAACCAGAAATTAAGGCTATTGGTCTATAGTTACGAATGTCTCCTATTTTTCCTGATTTGAAGACAGGACAAATACGGGATTGTTTCCATATGGTGGGAAAAGTTTCGGTATTCAGGATGAGGTTATAAATAAAAAGTAGAGGCCTACATAGCACTTTCACCTGGGATTTAATTAGTCTAACGGGGACATTGTCAGGACCGCACGTCAATTTGTTTTTTAGTTTTGTTGCCGCCGTTAGAATGAGTTCCTCGCTGATTTTATTAATATGTAAATAATGACTGGAACTGATAGAGCATTCGGGAAAGGTACGTTCATTCGAGAGAGGAGAATCATGGATATATGCATTGCTGAAGTGTTCAGCAAAGGCGTTGACTATAGATTCGGATGATGTAAGCTTTTCATTGGGTTGGTTAGGAATGAACATAAGTCCAGGGATACGAGTTTTTTTTTTTGGTGTTGATGAATGACCAAAACTCACGGGGATTACTAGTCAGGCTATTTTCTGATTTTTTAATGAACTCTGAGTAAGCAAGGTCTATTTCAGTTTTAATGATAAGTTCCCAAGTAAAAATTATATTTGCACTTTCTATACATTTTGTGGTAGTGATTTTTTTAAAAATATTATTGATAATGTTTTTGGTGAACCACGTTGGGTATTTGCAAGGATTATTAATTACTAAAGGGGTGCACTGACAAATTACACTTTGTAAGGTAGCATTGAACTCTTCACAAGCTATATCAACATCGGAGATAGATTCTAAATAATTCCAGTTAATTTCACTAATTTTTTGGGAAAACTTTTGGATGTTAATTTTACGGAAATTGTAACGTTTAGCATCCGATATAAATACCTTCTCAGTTTCACAATCAATTTCCAAATTCACAGCAAGACTAGGGTGGTGGACATCAAGTTCAACCAACGGATCAGAGTCAAGTAGCACTTTGCAATCCATATTCTCGGGTGACATAACAAGATCTAAAATTCTACCATTTACATTTTCTATGAAATTGTTCTGTATTAATTTACAATAACTAATGAATGAGTTAAATTTGAGAATTAAATATGATGATTCATTGGTTTCGTAATATTGCTGTAATTCAGTAATATTGAAATCTCCTAAAACTATTGATTTATTGATACAATCCAAATTTTCCAGAAATTCAAACAATTCGTCATATTCCGCATAGGGTAGTTCCTGGAGGAATATAAATTACTAGTATAAAAATTGGTGCATTTTTAACAATTATTTTCACACATACGATATCAATAGACTGAATGGGACAGTTTATTTGACAAAATTCCGATTCATGAAAGTCACTATCCACAGCAAGAAGGACACCACCTCCTCTGGTACCATAAGATCTGTCTTTACGATATACCACATAGTTGTTGGGGAATAATTCGGAATTAAAGACACCGTCCCTTAACCAGCTTTCTGTAATAGCAATAATTTTGTGTTCACTTGCCAGAACACTTTTAAAGAATTTGTGTGTTTTCGAATTGAGACCATTGCAATTTTGATAGTATATTGAGGTGGTCATATTACTGATTACATTTGGCGGGTTGGATGTCCAGACTGGTTTTTTTTAATCATGGGGATGCCGTTTCTGTAGAAGATATATGATCCTTCAGCGCCATTGTTGCGCAGGACGTTCAGCTCGTTCCAAATTCGCTGATTATATTCTCTTTGATGTATGGTTAGATCCGGTTTTATTTTTATTTTTTCATACGCATTTATGTCTAATAATGTTTTCCTCTGCTTTACCATCATCAAGGCATGGGTCTTAGAGTTGAAACTTATTTTTATTGGACGAGACTTGTTGGCGTCCTAGGCGATTAATTTGGAAACTGTTGACATCCAAGTTTGGGATGATTTTATTACAAATTGTGTTTACGAAAACTGTTAAATCAGGAGTATCTTCAGGAACACCAAACAGTAACACATTATTCTCTCTTTGTCTTATCTCGTTGACTTCTGATACAACCTGTATAATATTCGGAGATTCCTTGTTGGAGTTTCGTACTTTTTCATTGAGTTCAGTAACCTCATCGGACAGTTTTTTCATGTCCCTATCGTATTTATATTCGAGATTCTGCATACTAGTTTTTATCTCATCAATTTTATTTCAAAAAGTTAAGTTTTTCGTTCAGCATGGTCTGTATATTTAAGGAAACCTTATCTGCTAGCGTTTTATGAACATATCATCTAGACAAATTTTCTTTACCAATTCGTCGGCCAGGATTTTAATCTCAGTCTGTTGTTCTCGAGTTAAAGGCATCTTGAAATTACCTTCGTAATTGCTTACCTTATAACAATTTTACTATAAGGGGAGATACACAGCACCTCACTTGATATAATGCACCACTTAGTGATAATTAATAGCGATGAAATACTATGTATTTACGAAATTCGTGGAGCGAGATCGCAAACGAACGCTACTTCGAACCACTTCACTTCACTTCTTACATACACATAAGGTTTGGACTTGTTTTGACCTGTTGAACTTGAATATGTAAAAATATACAGGGTGTTCCATTTGAAAAAACAAAGTTACTGGCATTTCCAGAAAAACCGGAAGTCCGCCATATTGGATTGTAATGTGATCAAATCCAAAATGGCTGCATATATAACTGTACCAAATTTCAGAAAAATCCGTTTACGAATGCAGAAGTTACAGGGGTGGCCCGACATCCTGTGTCACCCGGTATACAAAGCATAATTAGAAACAATGTCCAGTCACCTTATTTTTTTATTTAACTAGGGATTTCGACAAAGTAAACCATGAATTACTTCTTTAAAAACTTTACGAATGGGAATTAGGGGTCTTTTCATATCTATAAGGTAGATCGCAGGTGGTAGTCATTGATTCGGTTAAATCACAACCTGCCTATGTTTCAATGGGGGTTCTTCAACACTAGCTCCGTTATTTTTTAAAAATTTTATGAGTGATATAATACTTTCGGGTATATCACCAAAGAAAAATATAAAGGATGTAGATGATACGACTCAAATAGTAACAGAAAATAAATTCTTACATGCGATAGAAGCCGCAAACACAAGTGTTGAATAATTTTCGCAGTTGTGCAAAAATAATGGTCTAATAGTTAATATAAATAAAACAGTATTCATGATCTTACCCAAAAAAATATCATCATATGATTATTGCCCCCTCATAAAAATTGGCAATAAATCTATAAAACAATAAGTCATGTCAAATACCGTGGACTCAATTGACCAAAAGCTTACCCGGGAAATGCACACAGAAAATGTTATTTTAAAATGAGTAGCTTTGTAATCAAGCAATTTCATGGAACTGTCTCATCAAACTATCCTATTTCGGACTTGTACAATCTACAATGTCTTACGGATTGGCCTTCTGGGGAAATCTAGCACACAAGATGAAAGTGTTCAGGATGCAAAAAAAGGTAATAAGATGTCTGTATGACAGGTGTGCAACATGAAGAATCCTTTAGAAGTACCTTTATTGTGCTATCACTTTTAACGGTACCCTCATTGTATATCTATATAGTTACAATGAATATGAAAAAATGAATCAAACTACTTGAAAAACAACATGATTCACGAATATAATACAGGGAGGGGTAATGAAACGCTTACCTTACTCTCGATTGGGTCTTGGTCAGGATTCCTTGAGTTATCAAGGTATCATTTGCTACAATAGAGCAGCTCCGTTATTTGGGAATATATGTAACATATCTACTTGATCCCCTCTTAAAAAATGCATTTTACTTGTTGAGGAATTTCCACAATATTTATTAATTAAAAAATGATATCCATTTTATTAGTCAACAAATTGTATTTTATATAGTTCTAAACATTACAAATGATATTCTCATATAAATTTGTATCCTGTTGATAGGTATAAGAAACATGCATAAGTTTGCTTCTGTACGTTTTGACTAGTCTGATAATTTTTTGTTTGAAGGTTGTAGACGATGTGGTAACTTGATTACTATCGTTTCGGACGTCCATCGTCTTGATGTATTTAAAAGGTTTTCACGACGTTTCGAATGCTTGTATCTGCAATCGTCTTCAGGTGAATACTGAAGACCTGAAGACGATTGCAGATACAAGCATTCGAAACGTCGTGAAAACCTTTTAAATACATCAAGACGATGGACGTCCGAAACGATAGTAATCATGATAATTTTTTTATATCTGTATGTAATTACGTTTGTATAAAAATTTTTAATCATGAATAAATTCTATTCCATATTCTATTCCCATGCAAGAAGACTTTCCGTCCACATCAAATCAACAGAATGCATCATAAAAAATCACCTCTCTATGCTGGTGGTTATTTATTTAACCTACTGCCTAGAAACCTTAAGTTATTGCAATTCGTCAGTACATTTAAATCAAACCTAAAAAAATGCTTTTTATTCTCTTATAGAATATGTTCAACTAAATATCTAATCTAGCTACTTCCTACTATATTTTAGTACATTGTATATGTCAAAAAAAAGAGATATTATAGTCCAGGAGTCAATAACCAAAAATCTTGATTAAATATATAACAAGAGTTTTGAAATGGAAAATAAATTCAAATGTTGCAAAACAGATTTTAAGAACAAATGTTGTATTGAATGTATGAGTGTATTCCATTCGAGTTGTTTAGATCAAATTAAAGGTGCCATAATAGTGAGTGGTCATACAATATATTGCTCAGAAAGATGTAAACAAAAGGGCAATGATGAAACCCTTAAGACTGATAAGCTGTTAAGGGATATTAGTGAAACAAAAAAGCTATTGAAGCACAAGAGCAATGAGAATGAAGAAATCCAAATGAAATTTGAGGAAAAATTACATGAGATGCAGAGTGAAATTGATAAATTGAAACAAGAAATTACAGAAAAAGACAGGTTCATAAGTCGATTGCAGAGGAGAACAAAAGATTTTGAAGATGAAGTGATGGAAGAAGAACAAAACTTAACCAAAAACAATTGAAAGGCTGAAAAAAGAAATTACAGAAAAAGATAGTGAAATTACTAAATTGAAGGAAGAAAAGCAAAGAAGTGAGGAAGAATGCAACATAGCCAATAAACTTTTAGATGAAATGAAAGAAATCAACTTAAAAATGGTTGAAGCAATCAGGACATTGGAAAAAGATAACCAAACATGTGATGATGAATTATATGAAATATGCAAAACAGAGTCACTTTATGAAAAAAATGATAGGGTAAAAACAGAAGAGGAGAGGAAAGTTCACAGAAGAGTGGAAGAAAATGGCAAGATTCTGGTATATGGAGATGGTAGTGGTAAAGGACTGGCAGCTGCTTTGGGAGAACTTATAGACAAAAATTTGTATCAAGTCACAGGTATCGTTAAATCAGGGGCAAGCGTCGAAGAGATTTCAAGATGCAACCACAATTCAATTAAAAAATATTCTACTAATGACTTTATAGTCGTCACACTGAATTTGAACTTTGTTGAAAAAATTAGTATATACTCTTTAGAAATCTTAGCATCTCTCTCTAAATATACAAACTTAATTATATGTATTAAGAGTGCAATTCAAAGGGAGATTATAAATGAAATTAGTAACTACTTCAAAAAATACACAGCTGATAATGATGTAAATATAACAATGATTCTCAATAACAAACTGAATTCTAAGTATAAGTATAGTAAGTTTTCACTTTGCAATGCAATGCAAATGCATCCCAGTTTTGTATAACCAAAGTGATACATTAGTAGGAACCACTTCAGAATTGACAAAGAATAGAGATCAGTGTCTTACTTCACATAATGATCAACTTTCCATTGTGAAATCAACTCCTATCAATAGAGATATGTGTCAAAACTCAGGTGATGCAAAAAATAACACTTTTTTAGACAAATGTCAAGTAACAGTAGAGAGAAAAAAATAGAAAATGTATTGGTGTATATGAATGCACAGAGCTTACCAGCTCATTTTGATGAGATTCACGCATATATTGTCAATAAAAAACCTCTTTTGATTTGTTTGTCAGAAACACATGTTACCGAAAATATATATGATAGTGAAATTGATATTATGGGTTACAAACTATTCAGGGCAGATAGTGAAAGTAGACATACCGGTGGTGTAGTAATATATGTGAGAAAAAATATAAAAGTATTGGAAATTAAAAAAGTAGTTGAAGAAAAAATTTATTGGATGGTTGCTGTAAAGATAGAACATGAAAAAAATGTATATCTAATTGTTTCACTTTATAGATCTCCTAGCAGTAGTTGTGTTAATTTTTTAAACTGTTTTGAAGATTGGGTTGATGACAATGTATGTGATAAAAGAGTTACTGTGATTATTGTCGGAGATTTTAACATAGACTGGTTGTCAGGAAACACGTACAGCAAAAGGTTAAAGGATATGGTAACTGATGCTGGGCTAGAAAACATTGTGAAGGAATGCACTCATTTCAACAGGGGCAATGGTTCTCTCATAGATCTAGTACTCACTAATAGCGATAAACTCAAAGCAAAAGTCACCAATACACCTCAGATAACTGATCATTTTATCATCTCACTCAAGTTAATAGGGACTACTTCAGAAGCAACGGCACTGAAAATCCAAAGCAGGGGAAGAAATATTGATTATGACCATATAAATCAAAGATTACAAGAAATAAATTGGGACTTTAGAATACAGGATATTGACGAAAAATATAGGACTTTTTATTCAGTCGTAAGTAATATCCTTAACGAAATTGCGCCAATAAGGCAAATGAAAATTTTTCCAAAATATAAAGAGTGGTGGACACATCATGTTCAAGAGTGTACACGAAATAGGGACATCAGTTATAAAAAGTTTATCACAGAGAATTGGGAAATTCATAAACAAAATAGAAATACAGCAGTGAAAGTTATGAGAGAAGAAAAACGTAAATATTTTGATAACAAAATTTTGGAAAATAAAGGAAACTCTGTTAAAATGTGGGAAACCTTAAAACTCTGTCTCCCAAAGAAATTAATAGATAATACCTTAGACGAACTTAAAATAGATGATGATATCACAAAAGATATATATGCAATGCCAAATTTACTAAATAATTACTATGTAGAAAGTATACAACAGCTCAATAGTGAAATAGACAATACAGGCCCTGATTTTCCAATTTTACGAAGATATCGATTGACTATGAAAAACTCAAAACTATTGTTTTTTCTTTGCCTAACAAGGGTAGTCCAGATGATGTAAATATACATTTTCTGAAGAATTGTTTCGATAATATTGCACAGCCCCCGTTAAACCTCATCAACTCCTCTTTTGAAACTTGTAGAGTTCCCAGTGATATCAAAGTATGCACAATAATACCAATTCCTAAGGAAAAAAATTCCAACGATGCTAAAGACCTGAGACCAATCAATATGCTACCTTCAATAGAGAAAATATTAGAGAAAGCTGTATATGAGCAAATTTTGGATTTTCTGGACCAGAACGGAGTAATCAATAGTGTGCAGTCGGGTTTCCGTGCTGGGCACAATTGTGAAACAGCTTTACAGTGTGTGCTTGATGATTTAAAAAATGATTCAGATAAACATTTAATGACAGGAGTAGTTTTCCTTGACCTGCAAAGAGCTTTTGAAACTGTTGACAGGGGTAGGTTGGTAAAAAAATTAGAAAGTATTGGTATTATTGGGGATGCATTGGCATGGTTGGTTGATTATCTCGAGAACCGGAGACAAAAACTTAAATTGAACAATATTCTATCTGATGAAATCATAAACGAACAGGGTGTTCCCCAGGGTAGTGTACTTGGTCCCCTATTATTGTTAATATACATTGACCATGTGGTTAATAATGCTCAATTTATTTATTTGCTGATGACACACTGATTCACTTTTCAAATTAAGAATGTACGACGGTAGTGAATATAATCAATGAAACACTAGAAAACATATTCAGATGGTGCTGTGCCAACAAACTGAAGGTAAATGCAAAGAAAACCAAATTCATGTTGATAGGTAACGACAAGGAATATAAAAAGTTCAAAGAAAATATGTGTGAAATAAAAATCAACAATAGTTCACTTGAGCTAGTGGATACTTACAAATATTTAGGAGTAATTATTGATTGAGATTTGAAATTCAAAGAACATGCAAACTATATAATAAAAACAATATCATTTAAAATAAACTATTTGTATAGAAGCTCCAGATTTCCCACTGGAAAAACTATTATTTACAATACAATAATTCTAAATCACTTCAACTACTGCTCTACCATACTATTTTTACTACAACAAAATGAAATGAAACGATTACAGAAATTGCAAAATCGAGCAATGAGAATAATATTATCCTGCTCTAAACAAACACCCATAAATGAAATGTTGAATACGCTTGACTGGTTACCAGTAGAAAAAATTTTACTATATCAAACACTGATCTTCATCTTTAAAATAAGAACAGGTAGTGCTCCACCATATCTGAGGGAAAAAATATCTTTCGTATCAGAACACCACAATTACAACACCCGAAATAGAAATAATTTATTCATTCCAAATGTAAAAACAAAGAAATCGCAAAATTCAGTTTTTTTCAGAGGACTAAATAAGTTTAATGAACTTTCTGAGGACATAAAAAATTCACCCTCTCTTGCTGTATTCAAAATTAAATTGAAGAGACTTCTGTTGAGTGAGTGCAAACCTCGATGATTGATACCTATTATTAACTTTTATTTATGTGTGTGTATATGTATGTATATATAATGTGCTAATTACTATCTGTTTGTTATCAATGTATTTCTATGTAACTATATTTTTATTCTACTTATTTTATTTATTGACTGTACTTATATATTAGTCTTGGGCTAAATAAAAGGATTCATATATATAAACATGCAAGGGTTTTATATGTTGTCTTTAATTTTGTTTACAAATTCTACCATAACACATAAAACTCAATTTAAGCAACTAATATTATCTACCTTATTCTGTAAAAAAAACATTTTTTTTCACTTTCCATTGACTTGTCTTATGTAAAATAACCCAAAGAGATTAATAAAAGTATATATCTATCAATTACTTCTGGAATCTGTAGACGATTAGAAATGACAATAGGATTTAAATTCAAAATGTTTTTATTGATTTCTTTCCAGTTGTTTGGACTCATTGTTCAAAACTCTGTCATAAAATCCTTTTTTTGCCGGCGAATGGCAGCCAACTTAAAATTTCTGAGTTCTTTTTAACGCACCGCGTCGGAAGGAGATGCAGTATTTTTGAATTTGGCCAACGTGTCATTTCTTCCTTTCATAACTCTTACAGGATAAATTAGCCATGTTGCTTTTGCCTTATTAACACACACTGTTTTGATGGGGAGATGTTTATCGAATATTATTGAAAAAATTTACTTTTTCGTCTATGTTATTTATACTGAAAATCTCATTGAGAGGAGCGTTGGTCAGATTCTCATGAATGCTTGTATAGTGAAGGTTCTTGGAATCCCTAGGGGTGATATATTTCGCTTCTTGTTGTTTTTTTAAATTTGCAATGAACAATATACAAGATTGTGATCTGAAATATTGCTAGCACTTTCAAAGCGAATGTACCGATATGAAAATAGGATCCCACAGGGAATTCAAAGTGTTACTTACCTTAGTGGGTTCATTTATTCAATGTTCAAAATCATAGGCACAAAGCTAAAGAGATTATCAGGTTCAAGAGGGTTTATGTTCATATCAACACTGGGTATAATTAGAGATAGTGACTCTTCGATATCATTCAAGAATTTTATTCAACCCAAGAAATAATAAAATCATTTATATTCGGGATACAATATCCATATTAACATAGAACGCGACACCGCCTCCACGAGATCGCATTCTGTTCAATCTCAAAAAGTTATTATTAGTTAGTTATTACGGTTTGCAGATTTTACATCTATCATCACCACCTGTTGGTGGTAAGCCCCTTGAAGACCAACCTCACCGTCACGTGGCATGGGGTGAACGAGCCCCGGCCGCACGATGAGTGAAATGGTTTCTAGACATTCGTATGGTCGACTGCGACTCTACTAACGAGGCTCTGTCAAACAGACCTAAATCCAAGCTGTGAGCACAGTGGCGACGGATAGATGGCACCAGGGTCTCAAAAGAAACGTTGCCGCAATGGAACCTCCGAGAAACAGTGCGAAATCTGGAAGTAATCAGGGGCACCACAGGGATGGATCAACACCTTCCACCTCACTCGTGGGTACAAATGACTACTGAGCCGAAATACCTAGAGCGAATAGGAACAACTCCTGGCTTTCTCGGCTGATAATGTTTCTTTCAGAGCATTGGAGAGGATGTAATTCTGAGCGTACCACAGGATCGGAACAGAACTCTTCAGGGTACTGAACAAATGATAAGGGTCATCCAGATGAACCTCTAGCACTGTAAGGTGGTCATGGCAGTACTTGCAGTTGTCACGAGCAGGGGCGCGCCAACTATGTGGCGAATGTAGGCAAAATCTAAGGGAGGCAATTCGGCTAAATAAACCGTACTAACGACCTCTTCTTTCTAATGCCGCGCGTCGGCTCCAATTCATGTTTAATGCGTGATTCTTTTTCGGTACTCTTTTGCCATTAGCGATAGCGGCTAGCTTAAATAGTCCGAGTAACACAGGTGGCTTAGCGGTAACGGTAAGTATCAAAAACAAAGAGAGTAAATATAGAGAAATGTTTTTATTGTTTTTATCGCTTTTTTATTTGAGAAAGGCTTAAAAGTCGTCTGTCGGAAGCCGCAAAAAATGAAAATTAATATAAATATGTCTGGATTTTGTAAAATGGGTCATTCTAGTTTGTTCTGCAAATCAGATTAGTTGATTAGATAGTTAGTTAGTGAGGTGAATATTTCAGTGTAAAAAATGGTAAGTAGTGTAACTAAAACTAAATACGGTATGTTTTTACTACGGTATGTTTTCTACGCTTAATTCTAATTAAAATTTCTGAAACATGTTCTATATCAAAACTCAGCAGTTTTCGAGATATTTGACATTTAATTTTTTTTCCCATATAAGGCATTTAATATGGCTAATAATTTTACCTTGCAACCACCAACTACTAATTGTAAAGTATTTTTAGGTAATTTTTTTCAAGGTCCTATAATACATACTAATACATATTCATTTTCAACAAATGTTGTACAGGGTGATCAAAAAATGTAATCCAATTTGTTGGTAAATACAGATGTAAAACAATTTTTTCCCAAATAGATCACCATGTAACATCCTAATATATAAAAATTCATCTGTTTTCGAGATATTTAACGTTTAATTTTTTTTTCCAAAAACGTGAATAAGATTCCTATTTTAAGGAAAGGGCAAAAAAAGAAAACAATTGTCAGGTCATCAGTTCCGCCAACAAAGACGGCAGAAAATGGAAAAAAAGGAAGAAATATTTGAAACCGTCAGAAATAAGTGTTTTTCCTGAACTTGAAAATACCGACGATGCTCGGCCTAGTTGTTCCTCAGCCCCAAGTTCCTCATTTGTTTCTGACTGTAATAATATAAATAGTATCCAGGAACATCATACTGAAAATGTTCCAGCAGCGGCAACATTACTATTTTCTAACTCCACGTAATATCTGATGACCCTGGAGAGTGGCCCGAAATAATTACATCCGCAGATGCAAGATTTTTATCGAAAAAAGGAGCCCATCAAATTGAGAATTGGATCTATCCACTAAACTCACAAGGCCGAAAGTTTTCTGCCAGATGTTTTTATCGTAACCTTACCAATGGAGAGAAAGTTAAAAGGGAGTGGCTGATTTACTCAACAACAAGAGATGCTGTTTACTGTTTCTGTTGCAAACTTTTTGGTAAGTCTTTGACCAACTTGTCTAATAGGGAAGGGTGTTCTGATTGGAAACATTTGTCACTAGTGCTAAACAGACACGAAAAGAGTGACTCCCATAAAAAAAAAATCGGATCTTTGTTAAACTTATCAAATATGTTATCTAAGGTAGTTACTATGAATAAAAGTCAATTACATTAATTGCATGTAGAGAAAAAATACTGGTATCGTGTCATTGAAAGAATAATTTCAGCAATGCAGTTTTTATGTCGTTAATGTTTAGCTTTACGTGGTAGATCTAACAAATTATATGAAAATAATAACGGAAACTTCTTAAAATTGATAGAAACGTTCACCAAATTTGATTCTGTAATGGAGCAACATGTTCGACGCACACATAAAAATCAATGCAGCGGTAGCGGTATGACAAACTATTTAGGCGATAAAATTCAAAATGAATTGATAAATTTAATCGGCTCAAAAGTAAGAACTACTATTTTAGATCTAGTAAGAAAACATAAATATTACTCTGTAATCCTCGACTGTACACCGGATGTGAGTCATACGGAACAATTAAGTGTAGTTTTGAGGTTTGTTTTATTAGAGTTGACGAAAAAAATTGAAATACGTGAACATTTCATTTTATTTTGCCCTATAGTTGATTCTTCTGGTGCTGGCTTGTATAACTATGTGACAAGATTTATTAGTAGAATTAAATTTAAGTATATATAATTTGCGAGGACAAGGATATGATAAAGGAGCAAACATGCGTGGAATACACAGTGGATTAAAAACACGAATCTTAAATATAAACCCGCGAGCATTTTTTGTTTCTTGTTCGGTGCACTCATTAAATTTAGTTATTAACAATGCTGCTAAAATTTCTTTTGAGGTGTCCGGATTCTTTGACATTGTTCAATAGATATGTGTTTTTTTCCGCGTCAACCAAAAGATGGTCAATTTTGAAAACGTGCCTTACAGATTTAACTTTAAAACCACTATCTGATATTCGCTGGTCCAGTAGAATAGACGTAAAACCTTTGAGATATCAAATTGGTGAGGCTCTTTTAAAAGTAATGGATGCATCCGCATCTTCAAAATATTTTAGTACATCACACCTAGCTCGATCGCTCGCAACAAAAATCCAAAACTACAATTTTTTATGCTCTGTAGTAATCTGGTACAATATTTTATTTAAAATCAATTCTCTAAGTAAATTAATGCAGAATCAAAGTATACATCTAAAAGCTTTTTTAGACTGTCTAAACAAAATAAAAACATTTTTTTTAGACTTAAGAGATGATAAGGGATTTAGCGAACTTCTTGTAGACGCCAGGGAACTGGCCAAGAATTAGAAATTGAACCAAATTTTTTATCTTCACAAACAGTTCGTCAAAGAAAAAAGAAAAGCCTGTTTGATTATGAAAGTACTGACGAACCAATAACAGACCCGAAAATGAATTACAAAGTAAAAGTATTCTTCTCTACACTAGATACGACCTTATCATCTCTTAATGAAAGATTCAAGGGGTTGGAGCAATTTAATAACATTTCTGGATTTATTTATCAAATGTTCGGCTTGAATGAAGAAGAATTAAGAAACTCGTGTGAAAATTTATCATTTTATTTGAAAGATATTGATGCAAATGACTTATTTGATGAAATTATTTGTTTAAAATGCCACTTACCAGAGCAAAATGAGTTAGATCCTCAGTTAATTCTTCAACACATTTTGGAAAACAATTTAATTTCAACATTTCCAAATACTGCAGTGGCAATACGAATTTTTTTGACACTACCAGTATCTGTAGCATTGGGAGAAAGGTCTTTTTCAAAATTAAAATTAATAAAAACTTTTTTACGATCAACTATGGCACAAGAGAGACTCAGTAATTTGGCAAATATGTCCATAGAAAGTGACCTTATGGATTGTATTCCTTTAGACGAGTTGATTAAAGATTTTGCCGGAAAAAGGCAAGAAAAGAGTGCTTCCAATAAGTTATTTTGTTCTTTTTTTTCTGTTACATAACATTTTTATTGTTTTGTCAGTTTTGTTATTGCTTTGTTTTTTTTACATTCTTCGTTAATCCTAATGTCCAAGACTTGTCAAGATCTTCTGAATGTTATGGGGATGAGTAGTCAGGTATCATGCTGATCAGTACACTTTTTTTTATTTGAGCTTTCGGAAATACTCATTTCCTTTATTTGCAAACATCAATTGATAATGATGATTTAAAATGATAGATTATACATTTTATACGGTATATAAATTAACACATTTCATTTCAAAATTAGATAAGTAATTATTTCAATTTTGTGTGTACCCCCTTATCTGATGTATCAGTATCAAAATTAAATATAGGTATTAGCACGTATTTTAATTTTATTTATGTGTACCCACCCATGAATAAATTTTTACTAAAAAAGGGGTAAGGGGTGTAAAATTATATGTTGTCCACAGGCGGCCGCATGGCTTGGCGCGCCCCTGGCTACGAGGTACTTCAAAGTGTCCCTTATTCACGAACCAGGGACAAAAAAAGTTGTTAAAGTTTGTAGTTAATAGTGAGTTGCATGTGATTGAACCAAGTTGTGATGGAAAACATATCACTCTTTTTTTTTGTCTTTCCATGATATCTCCAGTTATTGGTTTATCCAATCTTAATTCTGACTTTACAAGATTCAGTAAATAGATAGCTTTCTATAAACACTATGTATTTTTCCTACACTTTCAACAGCAGTAAATGGTTCACAGTATCAAATTTCTTGGAGATTCAAAAATCTGTAAATTGTAGGCTTACCAATATAATTATTTTCATATATATTTCTGGTGAGCACAGGAATAGAGTAATTTTTAGATACTCTCAATTTCAATCCAAAATGTTGTTCCAATGTAATATATTTTTCAATAAATTCGTGACCACAGAAATGAGTCAGTGCGGATATTCCACAAAATATATATATATATATATATATATATATATATATATATATATATACAGGGTGTAACATAAGTACGTTAAAATATTCAAGTGACGTATTCCTGAGACAATTTTAAGAAAAAAAGTCTATAAAATTGTGTCCGGAAATGCTTTGTTTCGGAGATACAGGGTGTTGAAATTGAATTTTTTTGTTCGCTTTTTGAAAATAACTTTTGCAAAATATAAGTTATTTGCACGAAATTTGGTACCCGGGGTTTTTTTGACGTGGGAAATCATAATTTCGTATTAATTTTCATGTAACATCTAGAGGGGGCTGCGTACGCTGTCATTATTTATTTCAAATTGCCCTAACATTTTTGACAGTAAACTTTTGGTACTTTTCATGAAAAAACCTTTTTTCCACACCTTATCCAAAAAAAAGGTACACTTCCTCATCAACGCTGGAGGTGATCGTTTTCAAGATATTTACAATTTTCTATATCGATGCATGTTACTTAGCTCCTAGGGCGCTAAGTGAAGTTGCTGAGAGCATTACAAAAACTAAGTATGTGGTAGGTCTCGTCGAAATAAACTACTTTTTTCCTATGAAATGTTTATCGAAAAATGATTTGTTGTCGAGATACAGATTGTTGACATTTTTCAAAACATAGTTGGTTTTTGTCAAAAGTTTTTGCAATTTTAGTTATTTTCATCAAACTTTATACGCAGTAACCCGGACAGACTTCTTCTAAACTGAGCATTATCAAACTGCTTAATCAGTATAGCCAAATTTGATTTCAATAATTTTTGTCACTCTCCGCTTGCAAATTAAGTTAATTAAATCGAGTAGGCTATGAATGTTCGTTTATAAAAATAGAAGTTCGCTGTCACATTTTTAACTATTCATTGACAAATTCACAGTGCGGAGTTTATAAAGTGATTTTTTGGTACCATGCCTGAATTTACGAATGCTGAAATGGCTGATATGGTTTTTGCATACGGCTTGGCTGACGGAAATTCAACCGAGGCCAGACGCATCTATCAGGAAAGGTATCCCCAACGCGTCACTCCTTGTGCAGCGACATTTGCGAATCTTTTCCGGCGACTTTCCGAATCTGGAAGCTTTGAAAGAAATTCTGCAGTAGGACGGTCACAGACTACAAGAACTGTGGAATTGGAGGAGGCGGTTCTCGAAGAAATTAGTGAACATTCAGAGACAAGTACAAGAAAAATTAGTCAACTTTAAATGTGAGTCACATGACCGTTTACAGGATGTTAAAGGAACAGCAATTATATCCTTATCATATTCAGCGTGTCCAGGCACTTACGCTACGTGATTTTCAACCACGTATCGAATTTGCTCAATGGCTTCAAAGAAAAGTCGAACAACATCCCCAAATTTTATCGAAAATCCTCTTTACAGATGGGGCTAATTTTTCAAGAAATGGTATCATGAACTTCCATAACAACCACATCTTGGCGGAAGATAACCCACATGTGATAACGCAAACTCATTTCCAAGACAGATTCTCTTTTAATGTATGGGTAGGCATAATTGGGGATTATTTAATTAGGCCCCATTTTCTCCCTTTACGTTTGAATGGAGATGCTTACCAAAATTTTTTGGAGCACGATCTTCCCCAGCTTATGGAAGATGTTCCCATTGGTCTCCGAAATCACTCTTGGTTTATGCACGATGGAGCCCCTGCTCATTTTACTCTGATAGCAAGAAATTTCTTAGACGTAGCATATCCCCAACGATGGATAGGAAGAGGAGGCACTCAGCATTAGCCCCCGAGGTCACCGGGCCTCAATCACGTCGATTTTTTTTTGGGGACACCTAAAATCACTAGTTTATGCTAGCCCCATTGAAAACGAGGAAATGTTAAGGAATCGCATCATAGCTTGCTGCGAAACGATAAGAAACACTCCCAGCATTTTTCAACGGGTGCGGAATTCTTTGATGAGGAGAGCAGAAGCTTGTATTACTGTTGGGGGTCGTCACTTTGAACAGTTGTTGTAATAGTTGTTTCGTTCAATTTTTATATGTTTAATTGCCATAAAATAACATAGTATTTACCCGAATTGTTTTTTTACAAACTCCGAAATGTAGCACTTTCTAATTGAATAATTAAACCTGACAATTTTTTTAAATTGATTAAGCAGTTTGATAATGCTCAGTTTGAAAGAATTCTGTGTTTAAAGTTTGATGAAAATAACTGCAGTTGCAAATAACTTATGACAAAAACCAACCATGTTTTGAAAAATTTCAACAATCTGTATCTCGAAAACAAATCATTTTTCGATAAACATTTCATAGGAAAAAAGTAGTTTATTTTGACGAGACCTACCACATACTGAGTTTTTGTAATGTTCTCAGCAACTTCACTTAGCCCTAGGAGCTAAGTAACATGCATCGATATAGAAAATTGTAAATATCTCTAAAACGATCACCTCCAGCGTTGTTGAGGAAGTGTACCTTTTTTACTTGGAAAAGGTGTGGGAATAAGGATTTTTCATGAAAAGTACCAAAAGTTTACTGTCAAAATTGTTAGGGCAATTTGAAATAAATAATGACAGCGTACGCAGTGCCCTCTAGATGTTACATGAAAATGAATACGAAATTATTATTTCCCACGTCAAAAAAAACCCGGATACCAAATTTCGTGCAAATAACTTATTTTTTGCAAAAGTTATTTTTAAAAAGCGAACAAAAAAATTCAATTTCAACACCCTGTATCTCCGAAACGAAGCATTTCCGGACACAAGTTTATATAGACTTTTTTTCTTAAAATTGTCTCAGGAATACGTCACTTGATTATTTCTCCGAAACGAAGCATTTCCGGACACAAGTTTATATAGACTTTTTCTATTAAAATTGTCTCAGGAATACGTCACTTGAATATTTTAACGTACTTATGTTACACCCTCTATTAACCGTCACCCTCGGGACCGGGACTATTTATTTTTTTATTTTATTTTTTATTTTATTCATACAGCATCCAACAGCCGAAGCCAATTACAGGATGGGAAAAATCAACAGTACAAAAATACATTAGATATAGTATAAATTAATCTATAGAATAAAAATCAAAACAATTCACACTATCAATTGAAGAGAGATATGCAAATCAGTACATACACTGAAAAAAACTTGTGATTGAAGAAAAAAGTTTATATACTGATTTGCATACTACCAGTCAGTATAACAGTAAGAAATTCTACAGCAATGCTCTTTTTATATCATCAACTTTACAATCAGTTCTTCTTGTTGGTGATTCAAAAAGAACATGAACAGGATCATGGTCTTTTATTTGAACAGAATCATATGTTATATATATTTTCATATACACCCTATATGTTTATCTCAGAATGCACTTTAATAGACAGGGAGGTTGTAAATGTTTGATGAGAGAGTTGTAGTTGTTTTGTCAATGTGACAGATCGTATTTTTATTTTCAAGTAATTTTGTAATTTCTCATTTAATAAAGTTTATTTGTGCTGAAGCTAGTCATTAAAGTTCTACCCAGAGCTTAGCCAATTGACAGAACGTTGGAAGGAACCAAATATTTCCAACACATATACCAGAGCGAGTAACGAAATGTAGCCAAATAATCATATAACAAACAATCAGTTCTTGTTGGTGATTCAAAAAGAACATGAACAGGATCATGGTCTTTGCGGGGTACAACAGGAAATGAAGGGTGAGAGGAAATGTATATAAACAGGATCATATACGAAATGGTGAGTGTGTAACGAGATTTTTCGAAGCTTTACTGAAAAATATATGGTAAATATCTAGTTACATCACACATGCACTCCGAATATGGGGAAAACACTTTTCTAACGTGTTTTTGCCTCCTGAACACGAATCCGGAAGAAAAATGCGGCGGTCTCATACCGTTTCGGAGTTACATCGCTTTTTCCGAAATACATTTAAGCACGTTTCCGCACAAACTCACTCAAAATGCCTCCTTCTTTTTACCATCATAAAAATACACCTAAATCACTTATTTTCGGCAAACTTGCATAAAATATCGTCGTTTTTATCGAAAAAATCCTCCTTCTTACACAGTTGCAAATGAACAATTCTAATTTCTTTGACAAATGACATTTATTAACTTTTTTAATTTTTCAATGTTGGTAATAAATGAATCGGACTGTGTAAGAAGGAGGATCTTTTTCGATAAAAACGACGATATTTTGTGCAAAGTTGTGCCGAAAATAAGTGATTTAGGGTGTATTGTTTATGCTGGTAAAAAAAAGGAAGCATTTTGAGTGAGTTTGTGCGAAAACGGTGCTTGAAATTTATTTCGGAAAAAGCGATGTAACTCTGAAACGGTATGAGACCGCCGCATTTTTCTTCCGGATTCGTGTTCAGGAGGCAAAAACACGTTAGAAAAGTGTTTTCCCCATATTCGGAGTGCATGTGTGATGTAACTAGATATTTACCAAATATATAGAGAAAGTAAAGTACTCTGAAAAAAAGTTTTATAGCCAAAATGACCTCTTTTGCCGGTAGGTTCCTGTCGAAACATTAGGTATCGAATATCGCCAGGACCGAGTATCATGAACAAAGTTCACCCGAAATCAAAGGTTTTTTTTAGAGTATTTAACTCTCCCATATGTATCGTTCATGCCCATATTCAAAGTGTATTCCTTATTACCTTTCTAATATGAATTCAAATATTCCATAATATCTCTATCACGTTACCACACTCAACATTATATGAAATGGAAATTGACGGATTCCTAATTCATTTTATGAAAATCCTATACTTTATTTTTTCAAATAGAAATATTTGTCGATATGCCCTGATTCGACTTTCTATCAATGAACAAATAGATTCTATTCTGACTACACCTTTTGGAAATTGAATTGAGTTAGCTCCCTATTAAGGAATCAAATAATAGCCATCAAGCACCCTGTTTTGGTAGAACATACAGAAGAATCATGTAGATTGCCGAAATAACATGAAATGTCAATACAATTATTAATCATGAGACCGAATAAAATGTTGACGAAATGTATATTTGATGAATATTTCGAAACAGCTCAATCAAAACACCAAGTAGATGAAGTGGTGAATACTGCTCTAACCTCCGCAGTATTCTGTGTGAATCAGCCAACACATTATATACTCCAACCCAAAAGAAAAATGAGTTTGTGAATGAATAATATGGGAAATTATTTGAACAGAATCATATACCAGAGCGAGTAACGAAATATAGCTAAATAATCATATAACAAACAATCAGTTCTTCTTGTTGGTGACTCAAAAAGAACATGAACAGGATCATGGTCTTTGCGGGGTACAACAGGAAATGAAGGGTGAGAGGAAATGTATATAAACAGGATCATATAAGAAATTATGAATGTGTAACACGTGATTTTTCGACGCTTTACTGAAAAATATATAGAGTAAGTAACGTACTGTGAAAAAACGTTTTATAGCCAAAATGACCCCTTTTGCCGGTAGGTTTCTGCTGAAACATTAGGTATCGAATATCGCCAGGACCGAGCACCATGAACAAAGTTCACCCCACATCAAAGGGTTTTTTCAGAGTATTTAACTTTCCCTTATATCATTCATGCCTATATTCAAAGTGTCTTCCTTATTATCTTTATATGAATTAAAAGGAATCTTGAGAAGACATATAATCTGAACAAATTCTATACATGGGTGAGAATCGAAGTAAGTTAGAATGAGGTGTGTGAAGATAAAAGAAAGATTTGTCTCTCACTGACAATCGAGGAACACGTATATCAATGAGAGATAGTAAATGAGGACAATCAAGTTTGTTATTGAGTAATTTGTATAGAAAAACTACACCAATAAGGAGATTTCAAATCTGCTTGATAGTGTTAATTGAGGTAATCCTCTATCTGGATAAATACCATCGGTCTTATACCAAAGATGTTTGATAAATTTTCGCTGAATATTTTCAATGTTATTTGCATGAGTATCATATCCAGGACTCCAGACAACCGATGCATGACGGTTAACTGAATAGACTGATAACAGAAATTCCGTTATAAACTTGTACAGTAACTAGATTTCAAATGGTTTGGGAAAGAAATTAAACTGTGTACAAGTGAATAATATAGAATTTATATGTTACATACATATTTATATCTAAGACTCCAGTAGTTCAGAACTGCTACATGTAGGTATGTAGTATGTACGTACTTGCTGAATGACCCAAACCCTGCCCTCCACCCTAAGTCGATGACGGATAAGTAACGGTTAATAGAGGTTTCACTATATATATATATATATATATATATATACATATATATATATATATATATAAATAATTATTTCCTTGTAGTTAATAATTTCAATTTATCACTTATTCAAACAATTTTGAGATAAAAATTATTCAAGTTATGTCATTGACTCATCAAATGATTGTTTTTATGAAAATCAAAATATATTTTCCAATTACAATACGCTCACCAAAAAAATTTGCAGAAAAAGAATAATTTCTCTCTTTATTGAGGTGTCTTGTATATTGTTTTTCATTTTAAAACTATGCAAGGTTGAATACCCAAGAAACTGATTTAAAAAAAATATATTTACCTTCGTCACTAACAGGCTCTGATTCCCCTCTCAGTTCTTGAAAATCTGATCTGATCAAGTTGTCAGTGGGATCATTATATCTAATTGTTTTCCAAGACAAGTCTTTCACTCTTTCCAATATTTTTCTGTAGTCACCACACAAGTTGTATTTCCTGTGAGGATGTTACCAAAAAATCAATACATGTTACTACAAATGATGTAGCTTAGTAGCAAATCAGTAAGTACACCAGGGTTTTTAGACAATGTATGTTTTGAAATATTACACTGGATATTTTTTGACATTTAAAAAGCACAACTTTATAATAGCTGTTTTATTGGGGAAATTAGTTTGGAGTACATCCAATAAAATGACAATGACAGATTACAAATGCGACATTCCAGTGGCGAATCTAATTATTCTGTCTATTCGCTGTGTGCATTAGGCTGGAGGGGATAGATGAAACTATGACAGCGCACATGGTGGCAGAAGTAGGTAATGATCCTGGTAAGCTCAAGCTGAAAACTTTCAGTTTCTGAGGTCTCCCCGTTTATTCACAAATCACTTAAAAATATTGTACCATACTTCAGTTGAATAAACATTATTATTATCGTAGTGGTAACGGTCACAGTTGGGTAGTATAACAACATACAATGAGCCCTCGCTATTGCTGTGTAGTCGATTGCAAAAATAGTACCTGTAAATTTTATACATTTCCAACTGCATCACATAAACTACAACAAAGAGATAAGTGTTCTGTTATTCCACGATATCTCTTATTCCGGGACGTGAGGTTTTCATTCGATGAATATTTGAGATGTTTTCCATTTGGTCGTCTAGAAGTGGACAGTAAAAGTATTAACCAAGTTCCTTGGGACGGTGTTGAGCCGGTTATAAAAAACAAATAGTGACTTAAACTGCGAGTTTACGAACGCCTGGACGGTGTTGTAAACTGATCAATCAGCCTTATGAACAAAGGACAGAGATACTTTTGATGTCTTTCCGAGTTGTATATCACAACGGCATTCTATCAAAGTACCTCACAGAGGATTATTTGTGTTTTAATTTTCACGAACTGGTTTTGGTTACAAAAGCAGTGGGCCTTTTGTGTGAACTAATGTTAAATGTAATGCACCTTAAGTACTAAGAGTGAACATCATTACTTGTACTGTATAAGCAATACGGAATATTTTGTTGACAATTATACGTGTTAAAGAGTGTTGAAGGGGTTAGTATTATTTAGGGACCGTTCAACGTTCTCACAATTCTTGCAAGGGTGAAAGTGGAATCCCATATTCAACTAAAATTGTTAACCTCATTCCATTTCTGATTATTATATTATTTGAGAATTCTATTAAATAGTTTTGCATTGAATCTGATATTATTTAGTGGTTTCCCGTCAGGTTAAAGCTAGCCAGGGCCAATTTGTTAAACTACTTGGCACCCTCACTTTTTTATGTTCTCAAGACCTTATGAACCTGCGACCTTAATAAACTAACGAGCAAGCACATTACTTGTCTTACCTAAAAGTACACAGAAGTAGCATTACTTTATGATATTCAAAATATCTATAACTTGACATGGATAACCTCCAAATGCGGTGAACTTTCGTATTGATCATTTAGTCACTTTTTTCTTTGACAGAAAAAACTTCGCTTCATCTGGAACTAGTAGTGAGCACAAAGTTGTTAAATCGTGGTAGATTATTTAGAAATTGTAAAAAAATGAAATTTTTCATAGTGAGTATTGGAAATAAACTAGGAAAACTTCAGCTATCGAGTCACTAGAGGGCATTACCAGTCTTGCACACAGCGAATAAAGATCAAATCAGTAGGGTTCAAAGGAATTGTATTGGGGCTGTACTAATAAAATGCAGCTCATTTTAATGTCATTTGAAAACTGTAATTTTATATATTTCAATTCTTTATTTTATAAAATTGAAATGGCAATTATAAATTGTATTATAATTCACATGCACCTTTTAAAAATGACATGCATACAAAATTCCAGTATTTGTACTTTGTGAAATTTTTCTTGGAGAAAAGCAAAGCATATGATGGAAGATTGAAGTTCATTGAATGTCTCAGTTTTATCTGTTTAATACTTCAGAACAACTTAATTCAGGAAAAAAAGCCTCCCCTTGCTAATCAGTGATAACTCCGCCTGAATATGTTTTTTTTATATTGAGATTTCCTCCATACATATTGATTTACTTAATCAAGGTCTGCAAAAATGGCATAGTTTCAGTTTGTGTTTATACTCACACCATCTCGTTTGATCATGTAAGGTAATATTCATGTCATTACCAATTACATGAAACATTCTTGCTCATTAAATATTTAGTTGCAATGTTATTAATATTATTTGTATATTAGTATAAATGAGCCAGTCAAGAGTTGTATTATTCCATGAATCCTACCCTTTTGAACTGTCCTGATCTCAGCATTTGAAAATTATTAGGTTTTTAACACTTCTACCAAGTTTGTCAACAGTAATTAACACATTTATTATGAAATTAACATGAAGAATTCAACCTCCTTTACAAAAATCAAATGTAATTCTGAATTTCTGACAATTTCTTCAATAAATTTGTGTTCTATTTAGGTATATGCCACACTGTATTATACTTATTTCCATGTGATATGTTGGAGGAAAACACACTTTTTTTTCAATAATTCAATTTCAAATAGTATCAATAACAGAAATCAATACTGCCAAATGAAGACACAGTTAAAGAAAGAAAAATGTATTTATCAATATAGGAAATTGAATTATTCATGTTAATTTCATTATAAATGTGTTAATTACTGTTGACAAACTTGGTAGAAGTGTTAAAAACCTAATAATTTTCAAATGCTGACATCAGGACAGTTCAAAAGGGTAGGATTCATGGAATAATACAACTCTTGTCTGGCCCATTTATAAAAAACCTAGAGAGAATAAAAATTCAATTGATCTAATATTAATATTACGGAAATAAGAAGAAACTCTCGTATGTAAATATAATACTAAATCCTGTAGAAATACGTTTTCAAAGAAAAATAGAAGAAAACACCTCACCTAACTTTCTGTTTCGTCATTTCCAAAGTCAATTCATTTTCCTCCAGAGCTTCTTTATAAAACGGCTTCAAATTTTCTGGATAAATGATGTCGTATCCAGGAAGGGGCAATACAATGTCATAAATTGTATAATTTGGTAGGTCATCTGAAGTCAATACTTTAACTTCCTTCTTACATTTGAAATCTTCATTTGCTACAGAACACATTCAATTGAGAGTTGATTGATACTCAGAAAATGATATCAGTATTTAAACAAAGACAAAATAACATGTTTTTGTATATATATATATAAATATCTATGATTCGAAATAATTAAAAAATATCAAGATATACAGTGCTTTTCTTTAATGAGCCCGCCCCCCTTTTATTTTTTGAACGGGTCAACTCAAAAAATTTAAACTTGGGATAATGAAATTAATGCATGAATACTATATTTTGGAGTAAAATTGACAGATGAAACTTTCAAGATGGCGACTGGGCGCCATCTGGGAAAAAAAATTATTTGAAAGGGGGGTCTTGTGACACATCCTTTTGAAGCTCCTGACAAATACTTCACAACCCTAGAATATAAAGTCAATATCTTCACCTACTACAAAATGGCGGAATATTTAATAATTGCCTGAATACATTGACGTTTAACTTCATAATTTGAGGAAGGAAGCTGAGTTCAGTTCAGAAGATGCCCGAAATGGTTGCCTTGAACTGCTTGACATAAGAACAGCCTATCCGATATTTCACGCCGAACATTTTCGAACACAGTAACGTCGATATTTCTACAAATATTTATTATTCTCTGCCGTATATCCAATATTGAAGCAGGTTCAGTTTCGTACACCTTTTGCTTCAAATAGCTCCATAAAAAAGTATACAGGTGTCAAATCTGGCGAGCGGGCTGGCCATTTCATAGGACCTCGACGGCCAATCCAATGACCGGGGAAAGTATTATCCAAATAGTTTCTTACTTGTCCGTAGTAATGTGGTGGTGCTCCATCTTGTTGGAATACAATATCCATATCAAATTCATTAGGATTCGCTTCAACGATTTCGGTGATTAGAGGGTCAACAGTATTTTCCAGCATATTCAAATACAGTTCCCCTGTTCAATTTTGTTCAATGAATAGAGGTCCTACAATATGGTTTCCCAATATTCTTGCCCAGACGTAAATTTTTTCTGGATATAGAGTATGAGTTTCCCGGAAAATGTGAGGTTTGGTGTCACTCCAATAACGGCAATTTTGTCTGTGAACCTTGCCGTTGAGATAAAATGTAGATTCGTCACTGAAACAAATATTGTGGAGATAGGTAGGATGCCTTGCAGTGGTTGCCGTCATAATTTTGCAGAATTCTGTTCTTCGATCAGGGTCATCTTCAGTTAACTGGTGTACCATTTT
This sequence comes from Gonioctena quinquepunctata, assembly GCA_018342105.1. Taxonomy (NCBI): domain Eukaryota; kingdom Metazoa; phylum Arthropoda; class Insecta; order Coleoptera; family Chrysomelidae; genus Gonioctena; species Gonioctena quinquepunctata. Next base: position 66,394 of record JAFIRS010004415.1, read on the forward strand.
GATTTTGTATGGATGATACTTATTCCTCTCCAAAAGTCTCCACACAGTAGAAGGACACACCTCACAAGCATTAGCGACGGAGGAAGTAGACTGTTGAGGATTTACTATCATCTCACCAATTATTTGAACTTGCTGTTCTTCGGGAATGGACGGATGACCTGAGGGTTGTAAATTTGGTTAAAAGTTCCCTTAAATATTTTCTACAAATAGGACGATTCGGGAAACGATCATTAAAAATTCTTTCAGTTTCGTGAAAGTTACGCGTCGCACCGTAAATAAAAATCGTTTCGATTTTTTCTTCCAATGGACGAGAATTGACCATTTCAGAGATAGTTCACATGGTACCTATTTACTAGTAAAACCGAAAACTAAATGAGAATATTTTAACTGAACAATGATGTTTGTTGTCATACTGACATTTCTTGTCATTTTTTGTTTAAACAAAAAATAACCTATCAAACCTTATCGGGTTGTTGGGATTGCCATATGGCAGAGAAAAACAAATATTTCTAGATGTATCGATATTAATGTGTTTGTATGCAGGTAATTATTAAATGTTCCGCCATTTTGTAGTAAGTGAAGATATTGACTTTATATTCCAGGGTTGTGAAGTATTCATCAGGAGCTTCAATATTTTTTTTCCAGATGGCGCCAAGTCGCCATTTTGAAAGTTTCATCTGTCAATTTTACTGCAAAATATAGTATTCATGCATCAATTTCATTATCCCAAGTTTCAATTTTTTGAGTTGACCCGTTCAAAAAATAAAAGGGGGGGGAATTAAAGAAAAGCACTGTATGTTAAAAAGTAGAAGAAATTTAAGATCCATTCACATGGAAGGAATCTTTAATTTTTTGTTTTTATATTTCTCAAAATGATTTTGAAAAGTTGAGGCAAAAGACAACTAAAGAATATTGCTAAAAGAAGAATATTGCCAGGAGAAATTCACCAGACTTATATGTGCGAAATAAAAATCACCTTCAGATGCCTGCGAAATACTATCATCCTGCTTTTCATTTGATTCTTCATTTTCTGTTACAGATTCTGTAGTGGTTTCCTTCCCTTCTTTATTTTCTTCAGTCAGTACCAGATCACCTTCTACAGGTTTCATGCCAAACAATTTTAATCTCTTGGAAACCATCTTATTCCAAATTAAGCTTTGGAATGAATGCAAGTAAAGTAGCCCCATTGTTCTTGGTATCTGCAAATATTAACTTTTTTAAATAACTGACTACAAAAACTATTTTATTTTCAGCCATGAATATATCCTTTTTATTGCTCTACGAGGGCTTATCAGATTTGCAATATGATAATAAAGGTAACATCCCTAAAAAAATCCAATATGACCTGATTCTGAGAACCATTAAGTTTTAAAGAGCCATCTTTTTTTTTACCAATTTGAATGAGAATTGATAATCAATATACAAATATTATCCGTCAGATATAAAACGCCACAACTTTATACATCCATACAACTACCAACAAAATACAAATTAAAAGAGATCAACCAAAACAAATAAATTGTTAGTCATGAAGCATGAATTAAAAATGATGAAGCTGGAAAAGATGGATAATATATTTATCATATCATGAAAATAGGCCAATATTCCTGCAAAACAAAAGAGCTCTCAATGTCCTTTCAGTATTGACTATGGTGCAGATATGTTGACTCTCGCTGAAGCAGCTACAAAGAAACAACAACCACAAAAATATGAAAAAATCTATGCTTCATCTAACTTAAAAAAATGAAAAGATATCTCCACTAAATGAATGAAGACAACTCATAATAAAAAATAGTGGAAGCAACGTGAGGAGCATATATTCAGTAGTAGACAAGAATAGCTCAGGATGATCACTTTGAAGGTGAAATATAAAAAAAACAAAAATTGGTCTTCAGACAATGCCCACCAAAAATCACAAGTTATTTCCAACAATATATTTGTAAATAAAATACTCAAATTACATCGATTTATTTTTGTATGCTTTCATTAATTTCGCAAAAACATTTACCCAACTCATCTTTACAATTTATTGGAAAAACAAGAAGAACATAGTGGGGAGAAATTTTAGTACTCGAATTAAACCCAGTGGAGTAATAAATAACTCATTGGAAATAAAAATTAGTCTTGTCGGGTTTTTTAAATTAATTCAATAGAGGAAAGGTGGGTGGTGCATTTGATTTGAAGGTATTCTGTTGGCTCTTCCACAAAACTAGATGATACTTCAAATCACTCTATTATGGAAAAAACTATATAATCTAGGATTTACAGATAACATACGATCTTGGCTAATGTATCTAAAAAAGATAAATTTATGAGAAACTCAACCATGAGACCTCATATCAGAGCTATGATATTGACTTAGGAGTTCCCCAGAGTTCCATTTGAATTTTCTGTTATTTATAAAGGATATGCCTGCGTATATGAGTAAAGAATTCACTGTTATCTTTTCCGATTATTGTTCTTTTGCTAAAAAAACCCAAAAAAAACTTAATTTAATATCGCTAGAATTCACGAACTGGTCTTCAAAAAATTATTTAATTGTTAATTCTAATAAGACCATTTTCATGCAGTTCTACTCCAGGCTGAAAATTCAACTACCATTGCATATCACTGTTAATGGAAATGTTATTGAAATTTCGAACTCTACAAAGTTTTTGGGTACCTGCACCAATTCTGATATGAGCTGGACACTGCACATAGATCACTTGTAAAAAAATTAGTAGCTCCTATGTACACGTTCAACTGAAAAGTGTCCTCAGTCTACCGCAGTTATTGAATTTCCATTATGCAACCGTTTACTCTCATATAATTATAATACTATGGGGTTGGCCACAAATGCGAAAATAATTATTTTCATTTCTCAAAAAAGAATCATGAGAATGATTTTTAACTTAAAACCAACTGAAACCTGTAAGCCATACTTCTCTCAAAATAATATCATGACATTCTACTCAATATACATATACCACAGTGTTCTCTATGTTGGGATTTTTTTTTGTAAATTCTCAAAAAATTCGGATAATCATAATCTGTTTACCAGAAATGTCAATTCACTACAGATATTAAAACATACATCCAAGTTATATAAAGTTCTCTAACCATCTACCCAAATATATTAAAAATGAAACATTTTTTTTTGCATTCAAAAGAAAACTGAAAATATTTCTCGTTGAAGAAAGTTTTTATAATTTTAATAAATATATATCTCTTGATGCACAAGGAAAATAACCTTAGTGATTTTAATATGTTTGATGTGATTTGAGTTCTTCACTGTTTTATACAAATTGAATCTTTTTGACTTGTCTAATATCACTATTGTGATCTTAGTGATGAATAAACTATTTATTTATGTATTTATCAAAAGCTACCGCTGAACCAGACAGATCCTATTTTTCTGCTAAACAAGAGTTCTCAATCATGTGAGAAATGTATTGTGTGCACCCTGTAGCGGTCTCATATTAACATGTTCACATATTTTTTGACCGAACCTCTTCCGCTTTCTTCGAAGACGCCAGCTGATAGATAATTTACTTGTTTTCCAGTGCCTGAATAATACATAGCAATTATTTCCGACAGCCAAGCAGCCATAATAATAATAATCGTTTATTCAAATAGGCAACCTAATATACAAACATTTTACATGTTACAATTACAGTATAGAACTTACAATGTTTAACATTATTAATTACAATCACAGTACACTTTTATAAAGATATTATCAGTGAAATTTCCACAAATTGGATTTTCACGATTCTTAATTAGTTTCACTAACAAAGGATTTCTTACAATAAATATCGCCTCCATAATATAATCAAAATTTGGATTTCTACTATTTTATACATAGCTTTCGGATTAGTTGGTGTTTGAATTCATCGAGTGAGTGGGAATGTTTGATTTCGACAAGATCATTGTACTCTAACAAAGAATTTGTAGTGCAAACATAAGTTGTTCTTTGAACATAAAAAATATTGTTTCTTCTGGTGGGATAGATGTGTATTTGATTTTGGAATACAATGAATTGATCGAAATAGGGAGGGACCTCACCAGATACAATCTTATAGATCAAAATCATTGAGTAATAAAACAACCTGTCTTTAACAGACAGCCAATCCAACGTCTGAAGCATTAATATAATTGGGGTATATCTACTGCATCTCATAATAACAGGCATTCCTCTATTTTGCAGTTTTTGCAAGGCTGCAATACTATTTCTATCAAGCAATGCAAGTACACTAGCACAGTAATCAAAACGCGGTTGTATTATAGTTTTATTAACAGTTAGGGTCGTTTGAGGAGTGAGGTTTCTGCTAATTCTTGTGAACAATGAATCCCAAGTATTTTATATCCTCGACAATTTCAGTAGTTTCACCGTTCATATTAACATTTATAACATTTTTGTCAATCTGATTATATTTATAATGTGTTGTTATGATCATGGCTTTGGTTTTATTAACATTAAGTTTAAGTTTATTGATGTTAAGAAAGTGTGATATATGCTTTAAAGTAAAATTAATTTTTTCAATTGTTCTATCCAGGCTAACATTACTTGTAGTCACCACTATATAGTCGGCAAATAGATTAAGGAATTCACAATCTTGAATATAGTTCACATCATTTAGGTATAAGATGAATAAAAGAGGACCTAGCACACTTCCCTGGGGTACGCCAGAGGTAACACTTCTATAACCAGAAAAAATATTATCGACCTTAGTACACTGCTCTCTATTCAGTTGGAAACTGTTAAACCAAGCTAGTGCAGTGCCTGTTATGCCGTAGTATTGAAGTTTTGTTAGTAGAAGAGTGAGGTCAATAGTCTCAAAAGCTCTTTTAAAGTCTAGGAAGACTGCAACAATATATTTATTATAATCAATTCCCAATTTCCAGCTAGACAATGTCAACTGTAAAGCAGTTTGAGTGCTTCGATCTAAATCCGGATTGATAATCCATTAATATTTTATTGTTTTCGATATAACCTGATATTTGGTTATAAGCAGCTAATTATAATATTTTTTTCCCGAGGTGGTATTGATAGGGTGGAAGTTCATGGCTTCATTAGAATTGATGATCTTTGGTACTGGTACAACAGAACTTACTTTAAGTTCATGTGGGAAATGACCAGTTACTAGAGACGTGTTAAAAAAAATTAATATTACATGACCTATGACTTTCGAAATACTTTTGATAACATTATTATTAATTACATCCGAATTACACCTATTATCCAGATTGTTTATTATAGTTTTCAATTCAAGTAGGGTTAAAGGTAGAAATTCAGAAAATACTGGATGCAATTACAGGAAGTCCTATATCAAACCAGGTAGCAGTTTGTGGAATAGTGTCTTTAATTTCAGCAATACTATCTATAAAGAAAGAATTGAACATCAGCTTTTTCTTTACTAGAATTAACTGTAATTGTAGGTTTAGATATAGTGGGTATTGGGGACTCAATCTATATATATCTAAACCTACAATAAATTATATTAAAAATACATATATATATATATATATTATATATCTAAACCTACAATATATATATCTAAACCTACAATAAATTATAAGGGATACTAAATAGTAAATGAAATTAACTGTAATGTTCATTTGTTGGAAGTTGAATATAATTTCGTTTGGGATAGGATTATTTATTATTAGGTTTGATAATAGTTTTTAGTGTTTTCCACATCTTTTTAGAATCATGAGAACAGTTATCAATTTTGTTTTCATAGTATTCAGACTTTTTCTTTTTTAGTAAATAAACAACTTTATTTCTATAATTCTTATATAAGTCCCAATTCATTTGTTTGTCGATTTGAGTGACATTGTTTCGGAAACTTTTATATGCTCTATCCCTATTCTTGGCTATATTTGCAACTTCAAAATCGTACCATTGTAAATAATTTTGTTCGATATCAAACAGTTTCAAGGGAGAAATAACGTTAACCTGTTCTGTGATTTTATCCATGAAATCATGGTAGATTTGATTGGCCTCTGTACTACTAAGGTCCCAGTTTGGTTTATCCAAAATTCCTAAGGGATTTTGTGCTTTGGTGATTAGTCTTCGGTGCAGTCCTGAGTGATATTGTGATAATATTATGATCAGCAATTTTGGGATTATGAACTGCAAATGAGAGATTATCTATATTGCCAAAAATATAATCAATTAAAGTATTACGTTTTTCAGTAACTCTTGTTGCTTCATCAACTAATTGTTCAACACCCATTGTGGTAATATAGTAGTCTCAGCCCAATTATTAAAATCATCAAAGAAGCTTCCAAAGTCTGTGCTAGGGGATCTATATAAGCAACCCAGTAATAAGTTTTGGTAATGTATCTTAAGTTTAATAATTAAGCACCAGTAGAGTTTGTCAATTGCAATTTTCTTCATGATTTTAAAACTATATTCCTGGCGGACATAGATTATAACACCACCTGTATGACGGTTTGAAGAATCACATCTTACAAGCTGATAACCATCAATCTTCAATTCCCAATCATCTATGTCCAATGTAGTTCGAGCTTCGCTGAGTAGTAGAACTGAAGGACGATAACACAATATTTCACTAACCAACCGGTCAATATTGGCCATTAAACTTTGAATATTAAGATAGACAATGTCTACATTGAAAGGTACAGTAATAGGCTGCCTCCCTATCTGTTTTTTTGGGCAGGAGTATTATTGTCAACTATCACAGGCACATTATTAACATATCTGATCATCTCGTTCACTTATTGCGAGGGCCTCTTCACTATTACCCAAGACAACTTTAATGGGTCGTATCTTATTACTGGTGAATTTGCCTAGCCGAAACGTTTTTTTGATTGTTACCTCATCAGCGAGATCTACAAGAATATTTTTCACAATGCCAGTATCTTCTTTTGCTCTATCCAATTGATTTCTTTCACTAGATTCCTGTACATTACATATGATAACATTGGAAGCTCTATTTTGCCTCTTATTTATTTCCTGTATCACAACATTAAAATCAACTTTATTGCTTATATTTTCTTTATCTGACAGGATTTCCCTCAATTTTCTGTTTTCTTCTTGCAATTCTTTATTAATTTTTATAACTTCATTAAGTTTATCAATCACTTTCGGCACCTTCTTGAAATTATCTTTACAACTTGGGCAAAAGTATATAAGATTACGTTTTTTTATTATCATTGCCCTAATTTCTGAAGCAGCTAAATCCGAGCATTTTTCGTGGTACACATCAGAACAACAATCACAAACAGCCAGTAATTCCTTTTCGGTCACTCCCAAATTACATTTAGCACACAATAGTTTGTTGGCATCCATTTTTTCCGCCTCAAATAGGACTCCAAAACAAAGTTGAATTTTCTAAGCTGGCCCCGGCGGCAGGAATTTATCTCGATTGCTCGTGCTGGTTTTTTGCAACTTTTTATAGTGGCCAAAAAAGATTGCTTTATCAGTGGACTGATCAAAGAGAGGAGTCTATCTAACTATGAGTGTTTGAGTTTACAGAAAAAAGAATGTAGAGAGAGAAAAGGTGCAGGCTTTTTTTTCTGCCAGGTGGATTGAAGCTAAGGAGTAGCACCCAAACAATTATATATATATATATTTTTTTTTTTTTTAAATACCTAGCAATTGCAGTCCTGCACTTTTTCCTGCTGTAACTAAAGATTCGTTGTACCGAATCACACACTGATTTCAATTATGCCAGGGTAACACTTTAGCACATATTCTGTGAGAAAATCCCTAATATACCTTGACCATTTCCATAGAAAAACTCATTTATAAAGAGGAGCAAAATAAACGTGTACATTCAATGACTTCTACAAAGCTTTGAGGTCTTCTGGCATCAACTCAAAGATGGTATGAGAATGCCTAAAAGAGGAATCAAGAAGCTGCGGGCTAGGATAATCCTACTTCCAGAAAAAATTCAACAAAGAGGAGGAGGTGCTAAGAAGGTCAGAATGATAAAGACTTCCAGTACTGAGGCAAGCCAAAGATCTCCTCGGCAACTTCAACCATAAAAGACTTCTCAAATCAATAACATGGTTTCTATCAGAGCATTGTAGACTCAGATAATATTTCAGGAAGCTAGGCTTAGCACCTGCAGAAACCTGGGATCATAGCAGCTAACAATGGAAAAAAGATCACAAGTAGATTCACTTGAAATACACAAATTCCTAAGGGATATGTGGCTTGGCTGCTTTAAACGAGGAATCCCTGGAAAAGTAGAAAAAGGTAGGGCACAATAGATCTTATCAGGTGGTAGCGCATCTGTCACCATCCACTACCACTATACCAATAACAACATATGTTGATTAGTCAGTGAGTCAGTTATTAAGTCAGCACATCGCCGCTTATTGATTTAGGCCTAGAAAAATATGAAAGCAGTAAAAACGTGTGTAATGATATATTGAAGTACCAAATTTAATATCATTATTATGTATAAGTATCATTTACAGAAATAAAACTTTTGTGGGCATTTCAAATAAAATAAAAATCCTTAGTAGACTCAACATTTCTTTCTTGGAGTATATATTTACTTACGTTTTCCAAAGCATTCACATAATCATTATCGTTGTTTTTATTCAAACCTTCGAGAAGTTTTAATTCGACAGAGCTAGAACTGCTCTTTTCTGCTTCCCTGTAGGCTTTCACAGCATCTCCAGTTTCAGCATAGATTTTTTTTGCATTTACAATATTTGCGTGTGCAGAATCTGGATCATCTGATGCTTTCGGCTTCAAGATCAGCTGGACAGCCTGAAAAAACACAGTCGTTTAGTTTTGAAATAATTAAGCAATCTGAGACAATTGTAAAGAACAAATTAATTATAAGAAATTATGTTTGTTGGAATGTTCATGCACGTTTTCCAAGTCCAAGAGTCCATGCAATATCAACTCCATCAAGCGGCAATCGAAGAGCTGAAAGGCAACTCGGAAACCTGATTAAAAGAAAATATACAAAAAGTACTCGCTCATGAATTTAAATCCATTAAAACAGAAATGCAGAATATAAAATGCGAAAATGCCACAATCCTCCCATTAATCAAGGAAAATGTTAAGGACATTTCCAAAAACACGGAAACAAGTAAGACTAAACCAAATATAAATAAGGATACAAAAGATTATCCAAAAAGTGGATCACTAATAAACAAAATGATAAATAACACCAGTGGAATTGAGTACGTCAATAAAATAAGATCAGAATATTGTACTGCTGCGGGATTTCAATCACAGAACAACACAATTTTAGAAGAAAAGCAAGTTGTACTATAAATAACAGGGCGCAAAGATCCACTCATATATATCTTGATATATATCCGGATATTTATCAAATAAATATCAAGATGTATAACAATATTGTATTTCCTACATTTCTGACTTATAAAAAAAACCGGCAACCGCGCCGATTGCTCGTTTCCGACATTTCCGAGACTTATCAATGAACCGGCAACCGCGCCGATTGCTCGTTGGTATTGGGGGTTGTATTTTTTAAATCGATGCGACCCAGTAAGTTCGATAAACAATACGATACTTGAGACTGTTTAGAAGCAATCAATTTGTTTTTTGTGTGGGTGACGTGGGTGGTAGGTGTTATTTCAAAATGCCAAAACCAAAGCATTTAGTGTGGTTAAATTTTGATTGTATAATAAAGGACAAAAACACAGAAAAATGGATCAGATGTAAAAAATGTGGTAAAGAAATGCGATGTTGATGCGGATGAGAACGATCTTGAAGCACAGGAAAACAGACAACAAATAAAAATTAAAGTTCAAGACCAAGACCAACATGAAATCCAATCAACGAGTAGTCGAAGTAAATAAATAGTAATCTGCTGGTTTTATCGAAATGTTGATGTTTTATTTAAACATACTATGATTTAATTATTAAAGATTATCAATAACAAATCCTGCATCTAAAATATGTCACCAATTTTAGCTCAATGATGGGTGGTTATTAATAATAATATAATGAATTGGAATGGATTATTCATAAAAAAATAAAAAATGGCGAGATTCAGCTAACCTGTGTTCCAGAGAAGAAACAGGAAACAGGTCAACTGTGTTCCCTGTTCCTTCTTCTCTGAGACAATATTTTTTTTTTCTATTTTAGGTGATCAGTCTTCCCTTCCATTGCCCAAAAAAAGAAAAATATCTGAAATAAATGTTGTAAAAAATGCTGATGCAATAGTAACAACACAGTCTTATGGCAACAAAATAAATAAGCAAATTGGGAAATACTTTTATGCTACAAATACTCCATTTCGGCATGTAGATCATAGAGATTTTAAAGAGATGTGTAATATTATGAGACCCGGGTATAAACCCCCATCTGCATATCAAATAGGGGGACCTATACTAGAAAGTGTCTATGCAGACATAGTACAAGAATGTAAAGATAAAATTTGAGGGGAAACAGTTTCCATGTCACTAGATGGCTGGTCCAATGTCAAAAACGAACCGATTGTGTGCTGTTCAATTATAACACAAAATTGCGAGTCAATATTAGTTGATAGTATAGATACCTCAGGAAACTCTCATACTGCTGAATACCTAAAGCAAATCGCAATTTAAAGTATAAACCAAGTGGAAGAAAAATTCGAAGTTGAGGTGAAGAGTTTTGTAACCGATAATACGGGAAATGTAAAAAAATGTGAAGAGAACTTGCCAGTGATAAAACTGATATTATAGAATATGGTTGTTCAGCACATCTTTTAAATTTGTTAGCTGAGGATACGAATATCCCTGGAATCACAGAGCATATATTACAAATTGTCAAATATTTCCGTAATAAACATTTGCCATCAGCTATTTATAAACAAGCAGGTGGAAAAAAACTTATTCTACCTCAAGAAGTCAGATGGAACACGATGAGTGATTGCATTAGGTGTTATTTAGAAAACAGGGGCATACTAGTACAAGTAGTGGCAAACATGTTAGACCATCGATTTTTGGGACAAAGACTCACTAATGAAGACAAAGAAAAGGCATATGAATATTTAATATCTATTAATGCAGATTTCACTCCCTTTGTAATGGCATTAATTCTAAGTCTAAGCCATTTCCTAAATTCCTGTTTGGGCCAAGTTTTAGAAAAACCTATCCTCTAATTTGGTGGAAATCAATTACAATACCTGAATCAGATTGGCCTGATAAGAAACTTTTTCTTGACCTCTGTAATCAATTATTCACAGCTGGAATTGAGCGATGTTTCTCCAGCTTTGGACTTGTGCATTCCAAATTAAGAAATAATCTAGGAACGGAAGAGCCTAGCAAACTAGTATTTTTATTTAAATATTTAACTGACGATTCCAAACAAAAACATGATGATTTAAAATGGATTATTTGGGAATCCCAAAATGAAGAAATTGAAGAGTCTAGACTCTCTTCTATTGACAATTTAGAGTTTGACGAGAACAATTTTTTTTTAATGTTATTTTATAATAATAACGTTATTGCTTTTCTATTTTCATGTTGATATATTGAAGACTGAATAGTATATTAATTTATTTAAGAAGGAATTCATGTTTTTGTTTAAAAGGTTATTTTTTTATTTGTTATTTATCTATTAGCATTATATGGTTTTTCGCTTTAACGTAATATCATTTCACATTTTACTAGCATACTTAATTTATTATTTAGTTTTAGTTAGTTTAGTTAGTTTTACATGTTTTTTTCATATTTAGTTTTGAATAAACTTACTATGTCTGATTTTTGTTTTCCATTTTGTAAGTTTTTTCGGAAATATCATATAAATATCACATTCGGATATATATCAAATATATCCGATATTTTGATATTTATATAAAATATCATGATATTTTTGCGCCCTTACATAATGAAGACTCAGTCAGCTACAAAATGTGGAGAATTAATAAACTGGCAAAAGATGAACAGATAGCTCAGCCAAGAAGTGTTGATGAAGGACAGTGGCAGACACAAAGAAAAAAAAAATCCAATTAAAAACCTAGGGATTAAAAAAAAAATAGGACAATAAAAAGAAAAAGAGAAGTTAAAAGGAGCAAATCGGAGAGTATGGATGTATTTATATAAAATATTACAAGATGTAAAAGAGGGAGATATACCAGTGAAAGCAAGAATGAGTTAATTGTTAAAAATCTAAAGGAAAACGGGAGATTAAAAACGTTTATGGTTGCCGGGGACTTCAAATTCAAAGACCTCTTCTATAAACCAACATTCTGGCCTAGATGTGTAAACTACAGAAGGTTTGATTTCAATAAGCACTCATAGTGTCATTGAACAGATTAGAAAAACTAACAAATGAAAAAGTCCAATCCATCGCAAATGTATCGAATATTGTAGCCAAAGAAAATCCCAAAACGCATGTTCTCGCCGCCCCTGCGTTCTAAGGGCCTACTTATCTACCACACACGGAGGGTCGGAGGGTGCGAGGGTGGACCGAGACGCTAAGCACTTCACTTCAAGTCGAGAGTCGATCACGTACACATATGTATTAAGTACCATCTATACAGTAACCAGACTTTTCTATTCATTGTTATTTCTTGCGTTTTAAATAAACCAGTGCTCAATAATTCCTACATCATACAGTCCACCATTACAATCAAATTCATGGTCTATGGAGCGGATACTCAAGAAAATCAAGAAATTGCGATAATGATCCGCATGTGAATGCAATACGGTCGATATTCGTGTGCTGCCAACAAGTGCCTGTTTTCTGGATTTTGGGAAGCCGGGCAATCGTCCAACCAAAGTGATGACCCGTAGCCGCATCTCCAGCACCAAAGAAACGAGCAAGGTTCAGCAGGTCCACGCCGTACTCTGATAAGGCAACAAGCCATATACTCTATATATTTAGTCTATTTTCAATATATTTCTATTCTCAATAAAGTCCTATAATGGCTGAATTAGACAAATTGAAGTGTAAACGTGAGGTGATAAATGGTTTGTTAACTTCATTCAATAAGCACTTCAATATTTCATCGGTGAAAAGAAAATGCAACGTTGCGCTTAAATCACAAGTTAATCAGTTCTCGATCGATTTAACTTGCTATATCTGACCAGAAATAACTAGCCGCATGCCTAGCATTGCTATAAAGGCAGAAATTCTGAAAATTCCAGGTCATATTGAATTAGCTGATCCGGAATTCTATAAGCCCGGTCCCGTCGATATGTTAATTGGGGCTGATCTATTTTGGCAGCTCCTAGGTACCGATAAAATCATCTTAGGCAGGTGCGGTCCATATCTTCAGGAAACTAAGCTCAGATGGATAGTTTCCGGCCCACTCGGCGTAGGCAACCCAAAAACAGCCTTGTATAACTTCAGCCAAAATCGAGAACTGCTTCAAGCACTCACAAAATTTTGGGAAGTTGAGGAAATGTCCGATCATAAGGTATTTTCCCCAGATGAGCTTTTTTGTGGAAGGGTATTCGCGGAAACTACAATTCGAAGTCCTGATGGGCGATGTATGGTCAATATGCCACTTAAACAAGAACCTGCAATTCTGGGAGAATCAAGGTCTCAAGCGCAACTCAGATTTCTAGCTTTAGAAAAACGTTTATTCAGAAATGAAAGGCTACGGAGTATGTTTAATGACTTCATGAACGAATATATTGATTTAAACCATATGTCAATAGTCGTCAGCCCATCTATTGGTCAAGAATACTATATCCCTCACCATAGCGTGCTGAAGGAGTCCAGTCTCACTACAAAGCTGCGAGTAGTTTTCGATGCCTTGGCTCCAACTAATGATGGCATATCTTTGAATAATATTCAAGCTATAGGGCCAGTTTTACGAAATGAATTATTTTCGATAATTTTGAGATTTCGTCAATATCAATATGTCATATCAGCCGATATAGCGAAAATGTACCGACAGGTTTTGATAAACTCAACGCAGCGACCACAACAGCGGATACTATGGCGCGATAGTACTTCAAAGGAATTATGCACTTACGAGCTCAACACCATCACTTTCGGTCAAGCTTCGGCTAGCTTTCTTGCTATTAGGTGTTTATTCGCACTAGCCGAATCCAAACCAGACATAGCTCGTATAATCAAGCAAGATTTCTACGTAGATGACTTGCTCACGGGCGCAGATTCTCTCCGAGATGCGCAGCGAATATGCCGCGAGGTATCTGATGCTCTAAACGGCGGTTGTTTCGAGCTCCGGAAATGGTACTCCAATTCATCCGAAGTTTTACAGGATATTGCTCATTCTAACCTAGCTCGCGATACTCTCGAATTCTCCAAGGATGATAGAACTAAAACATTAGGCTTGACATGGACATGCCAAAACGATAATTTAATGTACAATATTCATATTAATTATAAGGATCAAGCTTTTACAAAAAGAACCATCTTGTCCGTTGTGTCGAAAATATTCGATCCACTAGGATTACTAAGTCCTTGTATAATTTCAGCCATAATTCTATTGCAGGAACTGTGGTCAAGCAAGATATCTTGGGACGATCCTATTCCCGATTCTATAAAATCCACTTGGCTCACCTTTCAACGCGAATTGCCTATATTGAATAACCTAACTATATCGCGAGACGCTATAATACAAAATTGTATAAGGGTCGAACTACACGGGTTTTGCGATTCGTCAGAGAGAGCCTACGGTGCCTGCGTCTATTTGCACAGTTTGGACAAAGTTGGTAATATACGCGTCATGTTACTAAGTGCTAAATCCAAGGTGGCGCCACTAAAGACCATCAGCATACCAAGACTGGAACTTTGCGGCCATTATTATTATCACGCCTAACAGACAAAGTAGTAAGTTCGATGAATTTGCAATTTGAACAATGCTTCCTTTGGTCCGACTCAACTATCACCTTAGCTTGGATCAAAAACAGCTCGAACTTACTAAAAACATTTACAGGGAACCAAGTCTCTGAAATCCAAACATTGACACAAAACTGTCAATGGAAATATGTTCCGACCAAAGAAAATTCTGCTGACATAGCCTCCAGAGGTTTGTTACCATACGAAATTCTCCATTGCGACCAGTGGTGGAAAGGTCCATACTGGCTTTCAGGCGATCAATCAAAATGGCCAAACGAACAACCCGAAGCAGGTAGCATACCAGAGTTAAAGTCTCAAGCGTATTTGGCAGGCCAATTCGAAAGCACTCTAAATTGCGCAATGTTATCGCCTATATATTACGGTTTAGAGAAAATTGTCCCAAAACAGGCAATGACAGATGTAAAGGTGATCTCACACCCCACGAACTGAATCACGCTACTAAAACGCTAATCAAAACGTGCTAGTACCAATGTTTTTCGAGCAATATTGAAGACCTAAAAAAGGGCAATGAATTGCGATTGTCGAATAAACTTTCAGGTTAAACCCCATTTCTAGACAGCGAGGGCATTTTATGCGTAGGGGGTAGACTCAAATACTCGGACTATGACTTCAATAAAAGAAACCCCATACTTCTACCTGGGAAACATCAGCTTACTAAATTGATATTTCACCAAGAGCACCACCGATTGCTACATGCCGGCCCCCAATTGCTGCTCAGTACTATAAGAGATACCTACTGGCCTATATCCGGTCGTAATCTAGCTTGTGATACCGTACGAAAGTGCGTGCGCTGCTTTAGATTTCGCCCCAGTACCACTCAACCAATAATGAGCGATTTACCTAACGCCAGAGTAATGCCTTCTAGCCCATTCTCAGTTGCTGGAGTTGATTACGCTGGTCGCTGCAAAATAACTAAGTGTTATTTGGAACTTTTTGTATGTTTTTCCACAAAGGCAGTTCATCTAGAACTGATCTCTAGCCTTTCTACAGAAGCCTTTATCCAGGCATTAAGACGTTTCATCTCTCGAAGAGGTAAACCGAGCAAGATTTATTCTGACAACGGCACTAATTTCGTTGGTGCTCAGAAATATTTGAAATTTTTTCTAAGATCCGTAGAGAACATTAGCAATGTTACAAAGTTTTCCTCTATGGAATCCATTGATTGGCAATTCATACCGCCCTATTCGCCTCATTTCGGTGGACTCTGGGAGGCCGGAGTCAAAAGTTCCAAACACCATCTCAGAAGAGTTATGTCAAAAACGCATCTCACTTTCGAGGAATTATCCACTTTGCTATGCCAAGTCGAGGCAATTATAATTCCCGTCCGCTATCTTTCCTCAGTCCAGATCCAAATGACCTCACTCCTTTAACTCCCGCTCACTTCTTGATTGGTAAGCCTCTAATTGCTGCCCCAGACGAGGAGGTCACGGATGTCAAAGTGAATCGACTAGATCGCTTTCAATTGATCCAGCAGATGTCACAGCACTTTTGGCGACGCTGGAAGACAGAGTACATTTCCGAGCTACAACTCCGTCAACGGTGGAGAAAAACCCAAGGCACATTGCTTGAAAACGCCTTGATTCTACTCAAGGACGACCATACCCTGCCTACTCAGTGGCCGCTAGAACGGATCATGCATCTACACCCAGGCCCCGACGGCATTTACAGAGTAGCCACCATAAAGACTTCTACTGGGATCGTCAAGCGAGGGTTCCAGAAAATCTGCCCCCTGCCCTTGACAATTTGAAAGAGGGTCCTTTCAAGGTGGGGAGGATGTTCCCGCCGCCCCTGCGTTCTAAGGGCCTACTTATCTACCACACACGGAGGGTGCAATGGTGGACAGAGACGCTAAGCACTTCACTTCAAGTCGAGAGTCGATCAAGTACACATATGTATTAAGTACCATATATACAGTAACCAGACTTTTCTATTCATTGTTATTTCTTGCGTTTTAAATAAACCAGTGAAAATCAGTGCTCAATAATTCCTACATCATACAGTCCACCATTACAATCAAATTCAACGCATACACAAATAATAGTGATAATTTCATCAATTTCATATACTATCTGAATATCCGAAGTGTTGATAATAAGAATAACTTGTTAGAGGTAGAATTGAGTGGTCCAAATGTATATTTTGTTGCTGAAGAAAATGAAGTGTATAGTTTCTGAAAGTAGACCATGTCAGGTTGAGCTCTAATTAATTAGTAGAAAAAAATTGAAGTCTGCTCTACAGTAAAAATCATTTATTTCTAGGAAAGAACTTATCAATGCATTTCCGAAAAATATTTTGCCATATTCAGGCTCTCTAAAATGTAAATAAAAACGATACAAGGGTGACCATCGTTAACAGTGGATAGAAGACTTACCACAAAAATAAACATAACATCACTGACTTACACAAACATTAAAGTTAAAATGTCAACTGATTAATAAACAAAAGATATCGACTGAAGACTGAATTGATTTCTTGGAAAGGTGTTCAGAAGGACATCTCCTCGAGAAAGCTTGTACTGACGAGGTAGATAATTTTGTTAAAATAGGTATGGTCCTCAAATATCCTATAAATTTAAAAAGGTGAAGACAGGTGGCGTAGCAATTAATTTCGTTTTGATAAATGAATTTATTCAAAGTTGTATAGTATAGATAAACGAGTATAACTTCATTGGTCATTATAGTAGAAAGACTCTGAGAGGGGTGGTTGTGCTATATGGGCTAGGCAGGATCTGGTGAATTTAGAGAAATTTTGTATTGAACAGGACCTTGAGATTTGTGGTATGAAATGGAGCTTCAACCATAAACTCCATACCATCATATGTATTTATAGAGCTCCAACAGGAAATTTCCAAACTTTCATAGACAGGCTAGAGGCCGTGTTAAATTCAATATTCACTATAGATGGAATTCTGTGGATCACAGGTGATTTCAATGTAAATTTTAACATTTCTACTTTTCAAGTAAATGAGGTCTTTGATTTAATGGTACAATTTGGGTTGCATGACACTGTGTTTGTAAATACAAGAGTGACTTCAACTAGTAGTTCGAGAATAGATAATGTCTTCATAAATGTAGATAACAAAGTAGTTACGTCCATAGTTGATACCCCGATCTCGGATCACAAATCCATAACTGTTATAGCTAACTCAGCAAGTGTATATCATACTAATCCTATTGATAGTATTTTGATAATGCAGAAACATCATTTTAATTCTACCAATCAAAAAACTCTTTTCAAACCCTTTGAAAGCTGAAAAGTGGACTAATGTTTATGCATAGCATGACTGTAATGATAAATTGAATCAATTCCTCATCAATCTCCGGAAAAAGTATGATTGATGTTTCCCATTGTCAAATAGATCAAATACGATAAATAAAACTATCAAGAAATCGTGGTAATCACCCGGCATTAAAACTTCTAGTGATAACCTGAGGGATCTCTTCATTCTGCAAAAGTAACATGAAGAACTTAAAAATCACTACAAAATAATGAGAGCAGAACACATACATTTGGTCGATATGACCAAAAAATCATTATTCAGGGGACTTATTCAGAAATCTGAAAATAAAACTTCTTGGGAAATCATAAATAAACTCAGGAATAAAACATTATCAAACAACCCCAATATGAAATATCTGAATAATAATCATTAAATTACAAACCCAAAAATCATAGCTGATACCTTTAATGATTTCTTCACTGAAGCCCAAAAATATGGTGCAGTCTATAAAACAGTCGGAGAATTTCGACTTTTCTGGTTAAAGCAATATGAACTCCATCATCTTGATCCCTTTTTCGGAGGGTGAAATGTGAAGGATTGTGTCAAATAAAATATCGACAGGCCCAGATGAAATCCCCTCAGCTTTAATTAGATAAACCGGTGAAGAACTAGATAGTATCTTGACCCACTTAGTAAATCACTCTTTCACAACAGGTGTTTTTCCCAATTCCTTGAAGTCAGCAAAGATCAGCAAGATATATAAAAAGTAAGAGAGAACCTGCATTGAGAACTATAGACCCGTCTCTGGACTCTCCCCAATTGCAAAGGTGACTGAGTACTGCATGCTTGACAGACTCTTTCCTTTTATTGATAGATATAAACTATTACCTGACCAACAACATGGGTTCCACCAGGAAAATCAACTACCACCGTAACAGTTGACCTTTTCAACAATGTTTTGTCAGAGATCGATAAAAGAAGATCCCCAGTAGGCATTTTTTGCGACCTAAGCCAAGCATTTGATTGTGTTCCTCACAAAGCACTGCTGCGAAAACTATGGCTGTGCGGCTTGAGAGAAACTCCAGCTGATTGGTTTAAATCGTACCTTTCTGACAGAACACAGTTTGTTCAAATATGTTCCAAAGAAGCTGATGGGTATGTTAGCAAGCACTGCTCAGACACCTCCTTACTGGTACCCCCACCACAAGGTAGTGGACTCGCATCAATACTTTTCTCCTTATATATTGATGATATAATTGAATTCCTACCTGGATATAAGATAACCCGATATGTTGATGACTCATCTTTCTTAGTTTCCCAAGATTGTAATCAATCAAACGAATTAGTATGCAACCATCGTCTTGCTAAATTGGGCGAATGGTTTTCAGCAAAGCAATTATTTCTCAACATCGAAAAAAATTTATACCTGGTCTTTCATACTAGACAGAGACTTATGAACAATCCTCCCTTAATTAAACTCGATAATTTAAATATTACTGAGAAATCAACTAAAAAATTTTTGGGAATAATTCTGCAGGACGATCTCATGACAACCTCCAGTTAAATCGAAGGGAACACTCTCATCTGGAATAAGAGTCTATAATAAACTACCTGAGGAAATCAGAAATCAAACTACACACTTCTTCAAATTCCGTAACTCCATGAAACATTTCCTACACATAAATTTGTTTTATAACATTGATGATTTTTTTAATTTCAATTTATTTTAACATGTGATGTAGTTTAATGTATTTAAGTTTGTATTTTATCTTTTGTCTTGCCATTGCGACCAAGTAATCGGCTATTGTATTTCTCTATCTCTCTTCTTACATGGACGTGTTGGGTCTATGAATGAATAAAGATTGATTTGATTTTAAATTGGACTTGAGTGGTCTTACGCTGTCTGGTTCTAGGATACCACTGCGCACCAGTGTCTTTAGTGCATGTGACATCTCTTTGGTTCACCTTTCCGCTGATGGTTAAACTTATGTATTCCAATGTGTTATTGAATGGTGTGGATGTACACACCTCCCCATAAATTGCGATTTTGTATCTGTTATCTGTGAAAATAAAAAACCCGGTTTTGGCATAAAGCATTATTATAGATGCACTATTATGAATTTGAAATCAATGCAGTGAGTTTCTCGCCATATATTGTGAAATTTGTAACCCAAAAGTGCATATCTATGGAACATTTCTACACAAAAGAAGTGAGCATCAATAATTAATAAAAACAGTATCAGTGTAAAAACATCTTCAAGCCTTTTTATTTGGCAGTGCATTCAATACATGCATCCAGTGCCGTGCTCATAAAATTTCTGTGGGTTTTCAAAAATGGTAAACTTCAAGTGTTGCAAATCGAAACCTGCACCTTCTACTTCATATATATATACAGTGTCTCAATATCTTCCATCGAGCTTGCATATTGAGAAATAAAAATGAAGTCAAATTTTGTAGAAGATCATAAAATAATTTGCTGCAAGAGTACAACAACAAAGGACATAGCATAGCTTTATATTAGAAAGTATTTTGGAAAAACCATTGAGAACCCAAGAGGATACTGAAGATAAAGACAGACACATGAAAAGTTAAAAGATCTACATGGACAAGTTCATGGAGGATGCCCCAAAAATCCGAGGAAGAAATATGTGAATTACTAACAGCTCAAAACAGACTACAGTGAGGTCAAAACACAAATAATAGAACTTCAAAAAAGTCAATCTAACAACTGCAAAAAATAAGTCAACTTCCACAAATAAAGCACTCAAACAACACCTGTAAAACCACCAAAGAGACCTCAGCATCCACAAACCACACAACTGACACACCAAAAACACCTTCTCCCAGTAAAACAGAATGCAAATGGAGCAGAGATGGAGAAGAAACAGAAAACTACCACAATATCAAGGAGACCAAATCATGAAATCAATGACTCACCGCTAAAAGCACAATGCACAGATAGCAGAAATTCCTCATGAAGGAAGGGAACCTAGCCTAAAAAATAAGACAAAAGAAAATGAAACTAAAGATTTAACAACATCTTTTCTTGACACAATGAACTATGGTTCTGAAAAATTATGTCATAGTCATGGGTAATACAATCAATATAACTAACAATAGAAATTTGTTTCAAACCATGAAACAAGTTTTACCTATTTGTAAATTCACACCAACCTAACACTAATCATATAGAACGGAACAAGAAACCAATTGACCAAATTATAATTAATAAACTGACAATGTATATAAGTAAATACAAGAGGCTCAATGCTGGTTCATAAGACATTAAAATTTTAACACCAAGGAAGTAAACAAAGAATACTGATGAATTTGGAAGG